>CABHPQ010173313.1:37806-52815 GCA_902168405.1 Peromyscus aztecus | reverse complement strand
CCTCGTGAGTACCAACATCTTAAAAAGAAAACTCATAAAGCGTAAGAAGTTCTTTTGTTTTCAGGAAAATGACTGGAGTGGAGCAGGAGCAACCAGATTAGCTGTCACTTAGAGCTGCTGCTTTTGGATTCGTGAAAAAGCAGAGCCAGGCTGTGAGTTTTGTGGGTCCTGTAGACCAAAGGTAAAGGGGAGGTGGGGTAAGACTGGGAATAACGGCGGTTCGGGCTTACTGGAAGTCACGAGTTGTTTTTAAGCCTGAGGGCAGCTGTTTTAGTTTTAAAGGGTTACTGAAAGTGGACATTATTTACACCGTGTTCATACAGAAACACAAACAGTGTTTCCTCAGCACCTGCAGCAGATGGTTAAGGGGAAAAACTGAGCTCACATAACCTTCAGAATCACAAATACACCAACCTTTGAATGCCTCTCCTTCCCGGGAGCCCAGCCGGTTCTTGCACGCTGGGTCACTCATTCTAAGTTGAACTTGGGTGAACTGCCTCTCAACCCACTTTGGCTATAAACCTGTCAGGTCTTAGAAACTGAATAGGTTCCGGGTTGATCAGTGCCTGAGTGGACATACTCCAAGGAAAATCAGTGTGTTGTCTTAGAAAGCAGTGACTCAGAGAGTGGTGTGTAAGCCTCTGCTGTGATTCAGAACCGAAGTTCATGTTTACTAGGAAGAAGGGGGAGGACCACGGAGCATCCTGTCTGGACAGAGAACACATCTCTTCAAAGGGAGATTTCTCAGAGTGTGTTCCCCAGAGTTCCCAGGACAGCATGTGAACTCTTTAGATCTTTGTGTTTGTACTTTGTCCATGCCATGTTTCCCTCCCTGGCATTAACTGGTGCTTTTCTTGCGGCATCCTTCCGAAGCCTCTCGTTCAGAGCATCCTTCCTCCCCGTTTACCTAGATAGACGGAGTTTTGGTCAGATCAGATTGGTTGCTTTAGCTGCTGTTGCGCTGTTAATTAGGAATCAAGGATTCAGAGAGGGAATTAGGTCTCCTACCATCTTTGTTCAGGAGAGAGGAGAGTGGCCCATGCTAAAGTTCTCCACATTTGGAGATCAGTTCTCTGGTGCAGAGGAAATCTTGGTGAAAGCATCAAGGGCTCCTTCTATGCTCTAGGAGACCCTTCTAGTCTCAGAACGTGACTTCACATATGTGACGTGGTGTGACCTGGGTAACACTGTCATCCATATATCTTACAGTCTTTCTTCGGACATGAAGCAGCTGTAGGCTTTCCAGGGTATGTTAAAGTTAAAGATTATCATCTTCAAAGATGATGTCTTGGCCAGCCACAGGGAATCAGCAGCTAATAAACCATTCCTCATTCTCAGCTTTGTTCCCAGATAAATCCCCCCTCCCTGGGCTACACTCTTCATAATCCTTCTTCCCATTCAAGAAAACCATATTCAGTGATACCTGTTGAAGCATAGTAAGACTTTGTGCACGGTTCCATGCAGCAGGTACAAGGAACAGGGTCGTGGAGTTTGCAGTGGGGAGAAAGATTTCACTAAATTCAAGCTACAGCAGGGGCGAGCAGATACAGATACCAAGGGGCAGGGTTAGGATCAATGGGCAGAAAATTACAGACGAAACATCCAGGGCAAGAGAAATTCTGGCTGTCATCTCACCTACCAGGATTCCTGATAAAGAGTCCTTGGTAATCAGACCTGGGGGCTGCTGGAGGCTAAGGAGCCCCATTGCTCAAATCGCTAACTCCATCAGATATGAAAGGTATGTGTGCTGGGGGTGGGGGGTTCTGCCTAAATGGACTTAGTGAGGAGACCTGTTGCTAAAGCTAGATCTCACAAGAAAAACAGCACCGATGGTCCTGAGAGCACGTTCTAGAGATTAACGAAACTGATTGAGCAAAGTCCCCTGTCACTGCCCAACGAGGCCTTACTCAATGGGTAGAACCTTAGTCATAGTGAGCACAATCGAGACTTCCTATATGGGGTACATGATAGCTCAACTATGGCCACCATCTGACATGTTTAAGAGCCAAACTCAGAAGGAGAAGGGGGCTTGCCTGGCATGGAAAAACTCCTGGGTTCTACCCCAGCACCACTCCCAGAAACCCAAGTTTCTGTCAGAAGTTTCAGGTCATTCTCTACTACACAACATGTACAAGACCAGCCTGAGCTATATGAAATCCTGTCTCAAAAGGGGGGGTGTATAGAGAGAGGCAGGGGGAAGACTCAGAAAACAGTTGTTTGGAACAAGAGGAGCTGGAAGGGATGTCAACATCATTCCTAACCAGCTCCATCAGCCATCAGCGTCTACATAAGGAACTGAGGGGAAGGGATCCAAATCCACCAGCTAATTGGTGTAGAAGCCAAGGCTAGAATTCACATCTCCTGGCTCTCAGCGCTTCTGAAAACTGCACCAAATGAACAGGGTGTTCACAGAGGAAGCACACTGCTCGTACACACCCTCCACCTCAACAGGCAGATAAAACGCAATTTAGACCGCGCTTAGCCATTTTCAAGCAGAAGGGCTCTTAGGTCACCATCCCTCCAAACAACCCTTTTTCCTTCTCTCATTTAAAGCTCTGTGTCATCCAAATGAGGCTCGGGGACCATTTTTTCCTTCTCTGTGTGTGCAGTGAGGAGTGAGGGGAGAGCAGTGATGAGCAACTGCCTTCTTGGAAACAGATTCTGAACGACTCACTCTTGAAGGAAAAAACATCTGTTGACTCATCCACTTAATGACTGGGTTATCTCCAGCCAGTTTTAAAATAATATTTGCTTTGCTACATTCTAAAGCAACACGGATAACAAATCGGGGGTGGGGGTGGAGAGAGGAGAGAGAGAGAGAGAGAGAGAGAGAGAGAGAGAGAGAGAGAGAGCTCATTAGAGAGTCTTCTACTTTGCTACACACTAAGCACGTAGATAACAATTCAGAGAGAGAGAAGAGAGTCCTCATTAGAGTTTGGACAATCACTAAAGTTGTAAATATAAACTTAGATTTATAACAAGTAAGGTCAAGGTGAGCAGAAAATCAGAGTTTTTTTCAAAGGAGGCTTGTGGATGAGAGATGAATCAGACAAGTCTACAGTTCTTTAAAGCACTCAATAGGACTAAGAGAAATGATTGGTCTCTCCCCTGTTTTAAGATGTCTTGTGGTTGGTTTTTGTAATGTGATCTCTTTGTCTTCTGCCAGGAGAAAGGGCAGAGAGCCCCCACACAAGCCCTGGGGCTGTCCCTGAACAACAGAGTTCAGATTGGTAGTGTTCGTCTAATTACAGGCCATGGAATAATGACCCTAAATCACTAGGTTTTTGCTTTTCTAAACAGAAGTATTTTATCTTGCATTAAACCTCTTCCCTAATTTTGTTTGGTTTGCTGGTGAGCACCATTCTAGGCAAAGCCCTTTATCCCTGTAGAAAAGCCACAGCAGATACTTTCTGGGCTCAGCTCTCTCTGCCTGGCTTCTTTTTCTTGGTCCTTGCTTAAGTGACAGGTGGCCTATCTCAAGGCCTTCAGAAAGTGTGTTGAGATGGGGACTCAGGTTCCTTTCCCTGTCACACACATTTCTATCAGCTGGTCTCCTGAACTTGTTTTCAGACTGATCCCATGTGTGAATAACCTGGGAGAAGGGACCACCACTCACAAAAGAACCAGGCTTCATGGAGGGGGATGGAGGTTCAAGTACACTGTATGCTAGGAAAAATATTGAGTCAAATTACACCCCATGAATTATTTACAGTATTTTTCTTTGCTAAATCTAAGCAAACATTCCCCTTGCACCAAATCTACTCCAGGAGTTTTAACTGTTTATTGTAAAATCAGGCTCACAATGGTCCTTTCATGAAACATTTAGCTGTATGTTTAGCGCTAACAAATATCACACATATATTATGAATGCTTCCTTATTACAAAGCCAAACATTCAGTCCATGAAACTTTCAGCCCTGTATTCCAAATCATTATGAACAAGATGTTTCCTCTCAGGCAATTTATTCTGGTGATGTGGAACCTTTGAATAAATAGTGACGCTAGTATTTTTTAATAGCTGTTTCCCACCACATATTGCAAAGGAAACATTAACAAGGGCTGGATTCATAACTCATCATTGAACAAGTCACAGATTTAACAACATTTATGGTGAACCATAAATTATTTTATATGCGAATGTTCTGCCACTTGGATAATTTCATTTGGCTCCATGTTTTCCACCTAATCATTCGAAACAGAAAGATTCCCCCATCGGTGCCACATCCTCAGTCCTGACAGGATATGGGAACAGAAACATTTCAGTAGATGGGAGGGCGTGTGTCTGTAATAATTTAACCTAGCCTTTGCTCCCCTCTTCAAGAAAACAGATTCCTGAAATAGAGTAACCATAACACACCACTGGGTGTTCATGTCTCCTCTTCTACCCTAGACAGTTCCTTTGAACTTCTCGGTTTCCAGTGTAGCAATAACCTATTCTTGCTGGGGTGCTGCTGTCCATGGAAGGACTAGAGTTTGAAATAAGGGCCCGCTTGCTTTACGCTGTTCTCCAAATGGCTACCCACATCATGGAGGACTGTTTGTTCTGGGGAGGCAAGACGGCTCGGTAGGTAAAGGTGCTTGCTGGAAATTCTGACAACTTGAGTTTGATTCCAGGGCTCCATGTGGTGGAAGGAGATAACTGTCTCTTATGTATTATCCTTTGTCCTCTGACCTCGACATGAACACACACACACACACACACACACACACACACACACACACACGCACACACACACGCACACGCACACACGCACACACCCCACTGGTTCTTCTGGCTGTCTGATTTCTTTTCTGATCTCAGTAGTGTTCTCCAGCAAGAGAGCTCACTCCATTTTACCAGTTCTTACTGAGTGGTGGGGATAAATTGTATTTCATGGATCTCTATCTGTGATGAAGTCCTGAACTGAGAACATAGCTTGGTTTTGAATAGTGCCTTGGCCTTACAAAAACCTTTGTCCTTTGTGGCTTTCTTCTGTGTAAAGGATCACAGAAGGGTCTGGCCTATCAAATGTGTAAGACACAGGAGGTCCAGAGAGCCTCAGGAGGGAAGCTTCTACAACACAGCTACTCGGGCCCTTACCCATAGGTTCCAGTTTAGTGTCGGGGGCTTGAGGAGGGTGGCAGCGGCGATGTCTATGTTTTCTAAATTTGGGAAATCTGAGGAAATTATTATTATAGACCGCATAATGGAATTATAGTCCTTAACATAATTTTCTTTTAAATGCAGCAAAATCCTAGGGATTGGAGAGTAAGTAGAATGCTTTGTAAGAAGGACTTCACCCTTGATATTTTTAGAATCTTTTTTTTTTAATTTTAGAGGGTATTTTCAGAGACTTTTGTGGAAATAAAACACTTATTTAAAATTTAAGGAGTTCGTCAGTCTTACCTCAGTTTTCTTTTGTAGTGTTCAATCCAACAATTAAGTGTAATATGCTTTTTACACTGTAGTTCTTCCTTAAATGAGATTATTCCATCTTATCTTTTATTCCATATGAACATTTATAACTCTCTGTTCTATCTAATGCAAAAGTATGGTGTTTTTCTACAGCTCATATTGATTCGGATGGGCAATTCAAGTACAAGGGAGCTGAAGCTGAGGATGAGGAGGATGTCGAGCTTATGGCCAGCCTGAGCACAGTGAAGCAATGTTTCAAAAGGAGAGCAAAAACAAAAAGAAGAGAGAGAAGGAATGGGAGAGAAGAGAGGGAAGGAGAGAGGGAGGGAGGGAAGGCAATGTCTAGATGGCTATGAATTGCAACAAATCTTGTTGCTATTTTACTAATCTTTATTGGATAAAATTTCATATGTATTTTTCCCAAAAGAAATTATTAACATAAAAATCAGTTGTACATTATTCTAAACTTATTTCAATAATCAATTTTAACAAGTAATTTCATGAATTGGAATTCACTCTATATATCTATTTGTCTATGTACATTTGCAATATCATATATATATATATATATATATATATATAATGTTTATTGTGGACTTTTAAAATCTGACTAAATAAATCAGCATATCCATACAATGAAATTCAACATTTAAATATAATGAAATCGTATAAATTCAGTGATAAGAATATTTTTCTAAGCCTTGATCATTTTATAAATTTATCTTAGTGGTAGGTACAATATAGTCCTACCTACTTGAGCTAATAATAATAATTAATAATAATAATAAAATTAGTATGCACATACATACCCAATCATGTTTAAACCTTCACACCTGGTTATATAGAAGGACATGTGTGGAGATGCCCCAAAATCTGTCAATAGCAATTAAGTCTACATTGAAGGACTAGGTGATTGAAATGGGAGATTTCTTTTCTATTGCATTCTCTTTTGTATTACATCCTGTCTTAGTTTGGGTTTCTATTGCTGTGATGAAACACCATGACCAAAAGCAACTTGGGGAGGATAGCACTTTTTTGTCTTACACTTCCACATCACTGTTCATCATCGAAGGAAGTCAGGACAGGAACTCAAATAACATAGGAACCCTGAGGCAGGAGCTGAGGCAGAAACCATGGAAGAGTGCTGCTTACTGGCTTGCTCCTCATGGCTTGCTCAGCCTTCCTTCTCGTGGAACCCAGGACCACCAGAACCCAGGGTTGTCCCACTTACAATCTGTCACTAATTAAGACAATGTCCTGCAGACTCGTGTGCTAACAGCCTGATCTTCTGGAGACATTTCTTTTCAATTGCAGTTCCTTTCTCTCCGATCCTGATAGCTTGTGTTAAGTTGACATAAAATTAGTCAGCACACCTTCATTTGTTGCTTTCTCCTTTGGGGTAAAAGTAGTTTTTAAGAAGAAGAAGCTTCTCTGGTGATTTTGATATTTAGTCCTTAATTTTATGAATGAAACAGAAAAGACTTGGAAGCAGCTAAGTGTCATAACCATGTCTGTATGTATATCTACGTAGAGAAAGCAGGACCAACGTTTGTTTCATCTGGAGCTGGTGTTAGTGTAGTCTGCTGGTCACCCCACAGTTGTGTAGCATCAGTACTGAGACCATAGCAGCCAGGGTTATCATAAGGCCACATTTACAGTCTCTCCTTGGGATGCTTACAATGGCACTCATTTCACAAGGACCAAGTACATCTCAACTAACATGGAAGAGACAGGGTCCAGATTTCTCTTTCTGCCCATAAACACTCAGAAACTGAGCAAAATTATGCAAAGATTACCCTTCCCTGTCAGGCAACTGGCAGCACAGGACTTCGACCTCTCGGAGGCGATGGAGGATGTTAAGGTGAGTCTTCCAGGCACTGGCATTCTGCCAAGAAGAAATCTGTAAACTTCCGCAGCAAGGAAGGGATCCTCAAACAGAGGTTCCCAGCATTGCTTCCTGCTCTCCACAGCAGAACATTGTGCAGAGGAGCAAACGTAACTGAAAATTATAGGACAGAATAAAAGGGAATGGAGAGCTGTGCTGAACAAGAATTCCAGAGAGCTGAGTGGGATTCTTATTTGATCTTCAGCTGAATACCAACCTGTTTGCATTAGATAGACGCCCACACAGACAATTTCTTGGAGGGACAACTACTATGGAGTGTTAAGACTTGCAAAATATTTTCCAGAATTTCATGGTTTTTTTTTTTTTTTAAAAAGAAATCATTTTGTTTTCCACTGGTTAGGATGCAGCTAAGCCAGTCATGATGGTACACCCTGGTAGGGTATGCTGAAGAGATGGGCAGAAGGAGGAGGATCACGGGATCAAGTGCAGCCTGAGCCGCACTTCAGTGGCTGGAGAGATGATTCAGCACTTAGAAGCACTTGCTACTTTTGCAGAGGACTCGGTTTTGGTTTCCAGCTCACAACTGCCTATGACTCCAGTTCCAGCAAACCCAGTACCATCCTCTGGTCTCGTTGAGCACCTGTGCGTATGTGGTGCACATACAGACAAGCAAGCACACATATGCTTACACATACACATGCACATACACATAAACAAAAATCAATACTTAGAATGGAACCAGATAATTCAATACAAACTTCAGTAGAGACCCAAGGTCATGTCTTATAAACAAGATAAATTACCCCTACAATACAGGTTAATCTTAGCATGCCCTTTAAGTATCCAAAAAGGAGGAGGAGGCACAGATGGAGTGGGAAAGAGAGGGAAGGGGGAATTTATAAACGAGATAGGGAGAAAGAGACTTGAGAAAAAGATACAGAAAAAAAAAATGTTTGTAAAACACATAAACCCAGAACTCCAAGAAGCTATAGATTGAAAAAAAAATAGCAGAAACAGAAAACCAACTCACATTATAAACAGATTGCTGCAAAACAACACACAGATTTAAAACCACTACTAAATTTGTCTGGGGGTGTGGTTACAGGGTCTAATTATGTGGTCCAGCCTGACTTCAAACTCATGATGAGCCTACTGACTCAACCTTCTGAATGCTGAGATTACACGTGTGTGCCACAAGCCCTGGCTAATCCTTGAAGTTTTGAAAATTAAAATTACATAATTTTAATAGTCCATATGTTCAATAAAATCTCAAAAAGGAGACAGAAAACTGTTTTTGAATGAAAAGCAAATGAAAATACAACATGTTGAATTTATAGGAAGCAGTTCAAATGGCGTCTAGGGGGGAAATTTACTTATTTAAGTACTTATGTTCAACATTTAAGAAGCAAAATCTTGCCAATTACCTAAACTTCCACCTGAAGTAAGTGAAAAACAGAGTAAACTAAACGAAAAGTAAAATTAAATAGTAAAACTGAGAGCAGAAATTAGTAAGCTAGAAAGAAAATAGGTAATATGAGGAAAAGAAATGAAACCAAGGGTTTGGAATTGAAAACATATAATAAGAATAATAAGCAATTAACAAAAAAAATGATAAAGTGCAGGGGAGAACACATCAACGACCAAAGTCAGGAACGGAAAATGGAATGCTAGAGTGAAAGGAGTCCATCAACAACTTCGTGCCAATGGATCTGAATTTTTAAGAGTAGAGTTCTTCAGACACAGACTTCTAGAGTTCTTTTGAGAAGAGGATGACTGAAAATTCCACATCAAGAGGTTGAAGCTGGGGCATGGGAGATGATGGCTCAATCAGAAAAGTGCCTGCCACACATGCATGAGGACCTGAGTTCAGATCTTCAACACCCACATAATACCCAAGTGTCAAGGGGGGGGGTGGGGGGGGGGCATCTGTGGCCCCAGTGCTCAAGCAGGGGCATAGACAGGTAGAGACCCATAGCTGTTGTCATCTAGCTTATGCAATCAATGAGCTCTAGACTCTTTGAGAGACATTTTCTCAATAATGATAACAACAACAGTAATAAGGTAGAAATGGAAGAAAGCACCTAGTATTACCCTCTGGCATCTGCATGTATGTGAACACATATGCATAGGGACCCACATGCAGATACACAAACACACAAAGAAACATAATTCATAAATGCAATCTTCAAAAATCTAGAATCCCTGGAGTGTTCTTGACAATATGCAGTAAAAGCAGAATATTAACCCCAGAAATTCTTCCAGTAAATGGAGAGCAAGCAATGCCTCTCAGCTTGATTTGCAGCAGCAGCACTGCCTTGATAAGAAAAGCACAGTTTTTTTTTTTTTAAAAAAAAAGAAAGAAAAATAAATAAATCTTTCCTAAAGAAAGGTTTAAGCAGCATGAGTACGATGCTGTCCAACAGAATCAGCATCTCGGGTCTGCTCCTTAACTAAAGTTTATCTCAAGAACGCAAGGTTAGGTCAACATCTGAACAGTTATTGAGGGGCCAGTGAGATTGTTCTGTCAGACAAGGCTTTTGCTCCCAAGCTTAGTCACCTGACTCTGATCACATAGTGAATGGAAAAAACAAACTACTACAAATTGTCCTCTGACCTCCACACACATGTACACATGGATGATGGTTAACACATGCCCACATACTCATATACACACAAACAATGCATAAATGTAAAAATAAATAAATAAATAAAAGTCAATAGGCATGATGCTCTCATTAATGGAATAAATTAGAATTCCAATAGATGCAGCAAAGTGTTTGAGAAAATTTAACTGAAATTTATATTAAAATCACTTGAAAACCATGAATAGAACTTCCAAACTCTGATAAAAGACATCTTAATATAACTACTAAAAAAACACTAAATTGCCCTTAAATTTGTGAATAAGGCTAGAATGTTCATCCTCACTATTTCTGTTCAACCAGGAACTAGAGATCTTAAACAATACAATAAAACTAGGCAGTAGGCAGCAGCTTGGGAAAGATACATAAAAGCTCTTTATTTGTATTTTCTGGGTATAAAAAAAAAAGCCCCATGGAATTCATGAAAAGTTTCTAGGAGCATCAAGATCACAAAATGCAAAGACAAAATGCAAAAGTCAATTGTATCTTGATGAACCCTTTTACAATGTTTGAAAATCATACTGTAAAAAGTATCATCACATACAATTATACAAACTCAGGAGATGATTTAGAATAAATTTAAGAATATGTGCACAGGACCTGTACACTAGACATCAAAAACCCTACTGAGAAATATTGAATAACACAAATGGATGAATATGCCATTATCACAGACTGAAATATTTACTTTTATGAAAATTAAAATTATTTCCAAAAATTCACCTAAATTCAATATAGTGGTTGATAAAATCTGAATAACTTTCTGTAGGAATAAGTTTTATCTAAGTTACAAGGAACTCAAATTCTTTACAATAGTAGTGGCCAAAAATAATTGGGGAGCTGTTGAATGAAATATTAACCAGGTTCATTCAACATTTGAAAATCAACTAATGAAATCAGTAGTAACAATAGTCTAAAGGTGAGAAAAGCCACTCATGATCATATCAACAGAGACAGAGAAAGCTTCTCATTAAATATCCAACATTTACTTGTAATAGAAAGTCCTTGGTGGATTATAAATAGAGGAGCACTTCCGCAACTTTTTAGGGAGTATCTCAAAATATTCTATCATTAGCATCATAGTTTAAAAGAAAAACGACACAAAACAGAGCAAGACTGGCAGCTGGCATTCTCAGATTATCGGTCATCCAATAAAGAGGGGGCTATGAGAGCTGCCATCCAATGTCAAACCCTGAGGGGGAAAAAATGGTAAAGTAAAACCAGAGCTATCAGAGGAGGAAAAGCCAGAAAAGGAACAAGAAATATGGAAAAGAGCAGAAGAAATCAAAGGAAAATTTTGAGGACATAAAGTAGGAAATGCAATGTTCAAAGAAACATTATCTAGGTTTTCATATTTGATTTTGGTATTAATTACTTGCCCTGTTTCTGTAACAACAGCAATTTTTAAAAGATGGGGATTTATTTGTGCTCACAGTTGAAGGGGCTACAGTCTGTCATTGCAGGGAAGGGATGCCATCAGGAGAAGGACGCTGCTGTTCACATTTGTCCACAGTCAGGAAGCAGATAGCTCTGAATGCTGGTGCTCAGCTCACTTTCTCCTTTTCACTCCATCTGGGAACCCAGCCTGTGGAATAGGGCTGCCCACCTTTAGAGTGGGTCTTCTGTCTCAGCTAACCTAACTTCACAGCCCCGCACAGCCATGCCATTCTGTCTCAAGGCACACTCTAAACCCCATCTAGTCATCAAGACTAACTGGTGTAACGCCCAAGACGGGCTGAGAATGGTTGGTCAAGGGTCAAAACGCTGCAGTAGAGGGCATGCATGTGGTGCATGCCTTTAATCCCAGCACTCATGAGGCAGAGGCAGGCGGATCTCTGGGAACTCAAGGCCATCCTGGCCTACAAATTGTGTTCCAGGACAGCCAAGGATGTTACACAGAGAAACCCTGTCTCAAAAAACAAGCAAACAAACAAAAACAACCGAACAAAACAAAAACAAACAAAACAAAAAACCACTGTAGCAAGTCAAGGAGCTGTTGGCATGGAAGTGTAAGAGGGGAGCAGGGATATTTCCTTTCAGATATTTAGTGTTAATCAACAGTTAAAAAAAAAAAAGCCAGTGGTGCACACCTTTAATCCCAGCACTTGGGAGGCAGAGCCAGGTGGATCTCTGTGAGTTCGAGGCCAGCCTGGTCTACAGAGCGAGATCCAGGACAGGCACCAAAACTACACAGAGAAACCCTGTCTCGAACAAAACAAAACAAAACAAAACAAAACAAAACAAAAAAGCCTTTGGCTTTAGTATTATAGGAATGGAAGGTTGGTGTACTAGGCCCTGGTGAGTTTTAACATAGCTTGGAGAGTGCTTTAAAGGCAAATGGAGGTGCTTAAATTTCAAAGCAGGCGGTGATTGATCAAATAAGAGCCCAGAGAAGCTACTGATTACAGATAGCTCTGTGAATATGTAAGATCATTGCCTAATTTTTTAACAGATGCTTCCCCGCAAATGGACCACATTTATAAGAGTTAGAAAAGTTTAACCAATGATGGAGTTAATGACCCTCATCAGTAAAGATGGTTCCCAACCCATGTGTTGACTCTGTCTGTCACTGGGTTTGCTGAGCTTCATGGGAAGATGACAAGCAGCTTTCTAAGACCACATAAAACCTTGAAGGGACACATTTGAATGACACTGAGAGATCAGCCATCTTGAACTAACAGATTGAAAAAGAATTCAGGTCTTATCTTAATTTGATAGGACATTGAGAGCTGTAATGGCCTTGTGTTAAGCAATAGCACAAGGTGGTGGCAAGTGGAGACCTAGCCAAAATAATGATCTTCAATTTCCTTTTCTTGAAGCCAGGTTCTCTCCATCATGAAATCCAGATGTCGCTCTCCTGAGCAGATCCCCTGCCTCCCAATGATGAGTTCCTTCCTAAGCCTTTGGGACATTACTTCCTCCACAGCTACAGTTTACTTTGAAAGACTACCTGTTGGCTTGCTTGCTTGCTTGCTTGGTTTTTGAACAGGGTCTTACTATCTGGTCTGGTTGGTCTTGTCCTCACCATGTATCCCAGGTTGGCTTTGGACTTACGTTCCTCTTGCCTCAGCCTCTTGGATGTTGGAGTTAGAGGTGTGTGCCACCACACATAGTTATAAATCTACTCCTAATGAGCCCAGATTTGCTTCTTTCATGAAAAATGTGCTGATTCCCATGAGCACCCTTGCTGATACACATGATGATTTAATAACTTCTGCCATGTATTTGCAAAATACATGAACAAACTGCTCTTTAGCCGAAAGTTTATATTCTTTCCTTCTTGACCGTGTATTTTTATTTCATTTCACTTGTACAGCCTCATGTTACCGAAATACGTGCTTAATGTCTTTTTGATCATTCAGTCATACTTGGCTGCAACAACAGTACTCAAGTTGAAAAGTTGAAATAATAAAAGTAAATTGTGTGACACATCAAGTATTTGCAATTTTTTCTAGATTAGATTATCATCACAGTGTTTATACTATAATTGATTTAACTATGTAATGCATTGTAAACTTTGATTTTGAAGTTATTGGATGCTATAGATAAATTTTATATTGGAAATATATCTTTGAATAATAAAAAGACTTTTCTTCCAATAAATTTGTGCTTCTAACAATTATTACTATTACTTATGGTTAGAAAAACATAAGGGACTTGACAAGATGGCTCAGCCTTTAAGAGTGCTTATTACTCTTGCAGAGGACATGGGTTCAGTTCCTAGTACCCACATGCTTCATGTCCTCCTGTAACCCCAGTTCCAGGAAATCTAACATCCCTCTTCTAACTTCCTTTGGCTACTGAATGTATGTGGTATGCATACATACACTTAAACATACATGTATATAAGTTATATATATATATATATATATTATTTTTAAGAAAGACATAGGTATTCAGTAAATCTACAATAGATGGACTAGGACTCCCACACAGGTTGTATTGCTTAGGATTATGAAATTAGTTTTTTACCCTTTATGTATTTATTTAATTTTGTGAAGATGAATGTGCATGTGTGCTGAGACCCGAGTGTGGAGGCCCAAGGACAACATTTGGGAGTCCATTCTCTCCTCCCCCCATATGGCTTCTGGGGATGGAACTACTCAGGTTGTTGGGCCTCATCGACAAGCAAGTGCTTTATCAATGTGTCACCTCACCAGTCCCAAATGAACCTTTTGAGACCAGAAACTACAACACATTTCTAGAATAATCACATGGGGAGAGAAAAGAGCTCAGGATGTTGAGACTCACAGTAAAAGGAGAGGGATACACAATACATAGTGAGTCAGTAAAAATTAATAAAATAGATTCAAGAGACTCAGTAAATACTCAAGAAAATGATAGTTAATGCTAATATATGTTTCTTTTCTAGAAAATTCAATACCGCTGTTTTAGAAGCAAACCTGGAAAATCTACTCTCCCTTCTTTGAGATGAAGAGACACAGATGAAGTATTAACCTCAGTTGACACCCACAGTTCTGTGCTGGTGGGTCTGTGCACCCTGGAGTATTCAGCCTTGATGACTCAGAACGAGTAGTTTTCTTTCACAGTTGAAGAATGGGGGAGGGATGGAAGGTAGGCTAGATATCTGGTGGCCAGTCCTCTCTGAAGAGAGCTCAAGGAAGCCAAAGATCTGTCAAACCCTCTTACACTCCGGTGCTCCCATCCCTTGCTCCACTCCTGTGGGAAAACCTTTGCTGAATCCCAGGTGAAGATTTTACGTATGGCTGAGAAAAAAGAAAGAGAAGCCACCACTCGGCCTGATCATTCAGTCTTGCATTACTGGAGTTTTCTTTGCACAGTTTCTTTCTCAAAGATGCTAACACTGAGCAGCCAAAGAAGTCGAGAATGTGAAACTGGATCTTTTGTATATTCCTAGGTTGAGTCTACACAGTGCACACTGTCAGATGTTTTGTCTCCACTTTGCCAAACATCTGGATTGCATGAAGAATCCACTAAATGGACTTGACATTCATCTTGTTCCCTGCTTAAGGCTGTCTTTTACTCCTCCTGGCTGTGAAATGCCCCTTTGATATCAGTAGCAGGTCTGAGCGTGAAGTCAGCTGTCCGCACTGTCACACACACACACACACACACACACACACACACACACACACACACACACAC
>CABHPQ010173313.1:0-31533 GCA_902168405.1 Peromyscus aztecus | reverse complement strand
TCCTCACTGCAGACAGTGTGACCAGCTTCTTCTTCCTCACTGCAGACAGTGTGACCAGCTACTTCATGATGGTGCCACACTGACTTCCTTCCTTACCATGATGACTATACCCTCAAACAATGAGCAAAATAAACACTTTCTAACATTCCTTCTGGCTGTTTTTTTTGTTACGGCAACAAGAACTGGCCTCCTCTAAAAAGCACTCTCAGGGAGCGTAGACATCGTCTGGACCTGAAACTCGTATACAACTACAACTGTCTTACTGTTCAGTCGTTTTACTTGTCTCCTGTGCATTAGTGTTATCTCCTCCACGGCACTATAATCTACTTAAGTGCAAGGATCTGTGCTTACACTCATTCTTTGGTCACTCACAAGGCAGGGGATTACTTCCTTGGCTTTGCACTCAAAGAGCTCTTTCATCTGAGGATCAGTCAAAGGACGCTAAAGACTTGATTGATTTCAAGGATTAAATCCAAAACCAGAGAAGTTTCCTCTTAGCGAAAACTTCTTAGTTCTTTAAAAATCGTCACTACCATTTACAATAAAAATTGAATTTTAAAAAACGTGTTTGAATGTGAAGTGGAGAGAAAACATTGCTGGTCCTATGACATCTGATGTTTAATCTTTTTTTTAAAAAAAATGTATTATCAGCTTGTTTTCTTTCACTTAACTGTGCTTGTAATATTTCCAATTAGCCTCAAACTCTATTCCCATTACTTTGCTGCTTTAGGGAAGTATTAGGACAAATCATTCTACAATGTCTTGCACTAATGATAACTTGTATGATCTTATTTAGTCTTTTAATATGAAAGGCAGAAAATCTCTTCCTTCTGGTGAAGCTGCTCCCCCATGTACTGCTTTTGGGTACAGCTAGCCGAGAGGACTCACTGGTTGTCACCTATAGGTTTCATGGCATGGATACCTCTATAAATCTAGAACTCGGGAAACTGAGGCAGAATGATCAGTGAGAATTCAAGGCCAGTACAGGCTGCAGAGTGAAACTGAATCAAAAGAAGATCAAGAGTGCTCGACTCGTCTTGAAGAAAGCAGCATGTGGATGTGTATTGGCCAGAAGAGACAGCGACTGTGTTGTAGTAACTGCCCCCATAATGGAGGACCCAGGAACAGGTGACAATGTGTGAAAAGGCTGGCACAGGAGAAGCTGGCCATGACCTCCATCTTGGTCTCTCTGGTAGAGACACTGGTAAGGATGAGACATTAACCTTCTGGCCTTGACTAGAAAACCAGCAGAACCACACAGAGCCAAGAAAATGCTGAAATCCCATTGAAGTAAGCTGGGGTCTACAGTAAGAGTAACACGGAGTTTCAAGAATCCTTAGAGAGTGTAACAAGATCATGTTGTGAGTGAGGCTGAGTGGTGTCTGGCAGTCTTGGACTCCAGTCTCATTAGATTACTTGTGAGTAACAGGCCAGTACTAACGAGGACTCTAAAGTCAAGGCTTTGTCCATCGAAAGTATTTGACGAGCATTCGTGATGCTCTGGGTTTGAGTCCCAACACTGCATGAAACCACAGCTCTTTGGTGGTAGAGGCAAAAGGATCCAAAGTTTAAGGTCATCTTCAACTACATAGTCAGTTCAAGGTGAGTGGGATGTAAGAGATCCTGTCTCCAAAAACAGTTTATTCAAGATGTCATACTTATAACTATATTTTAAGGAAAGCCTTCCAGTTCTCCAACAATAATGTTAACATTAGGTGACAAAAGGGAGGCAGATTCTGAAGACCTACCCCCCCTTCACACACATGCTACTTGCTCAGAGGACAGATCCAGCACAGAGATCTGCTCCGAAGTGAGGTCCACTTACTTACTGCCTTTTCTCTGCCTAAGGACATAGTCAGAACAGGATACTACAAATCTGGTCCACCATCTGCATTTTTTAGTAGAGGTTTATTAGAATTGATGTAGTTACTTTACAGTTGATCTAGATCTGGTTTTGTACTGGGACTGCACAGTTGAACAGGGCCAGGAGTGTTGTGGCATGCAACATCTAAAGTGTTTATTACCTACAAGGAGAGTGTTTGCTAACTCCCAGAGCAGTGTGTAGGGCAAGACCAATGCACTTCATTTCCTACCTGTAGTATTTACTAAGCAGAGCTCCCTGATTCTCCTATGGCTCCTAACTCAGAATGCCATTCAGTACACGCTTTCTTCTTGGGAATCGTAGCTGCTGTACTCTAGACCTTGATAAAGGTTTTAAAGTCTCATCCTTAGCATGGTGATTGACAGTCATGGAACTTCTTCCACACAGGTCATACGAGTCCAATGTCATAATGTATGGAGTGTCCCTGGCCCATTGTCTGGTACAAAATAAGCATCACATGATAATGAGCAATTACTGCTACCAATCAGGTAGGTAGTGGTCATTTCAGAATCCCATTCAAGTAGAATTTATTTCTAATATAATGTGCACTCTTGCTAAGTAAGTCTAGCAATATGGGCACTGGTCAGAACCAGTAGAATCTGGATAAGGCTCTTAGTTTGAATAATGTCAATATAAAAAAAAATCTAAGAAGATCCCTTATCATTCTTTATGGCTGGCAATCTCTACAGTATCTTGTAAACTGCTTTAAATGGGTATTTAAAGTTTTTCTGTAGGACTCTGTCAAATACAGATAAGGGTTGTGAGGGGAAAATTTACATTTCATCGGTATTAAAAATTTATTAAAACTCATGAAAATGCACTTTATCATGCTTTTTGGTGTTTTATATTACAATCCCTGGGACATACTTGGGGGGAAATCGTTTCACAGTTGCTGCTTAAATCTTAAAACCTCTTAAATTCACTCTTCAACTCAGAATGCCATTCACCACACTCTTTCTTCTATGGAGCTAAAACTGCAGTAATCTAGACCCTGATACAGGCTTCCAAGTCCTCCCATAGGATGCGTGGGGTGGAGAAAGACGGAACATTAGTGTCAAAGAAATATATTATTTGATTCTCAATATAATTAATAAACCCTTTCTCTTCCCCACAGGAAATCTGCTAAATCTCCGATTCTTATTTGTGTTGAAGCAGAAGATTTAGCTACTTACCTAACAGAAAGGGGGGGAAAGATCTGAAAAGGGCTTTAAGTATTTAGTACTCTAAACCCTGCATAAATTGGAGATTTGAATAAAAAATCAGCCCTGGTATTTTTCTATGAAAATGGTGAACAGAAGGAATATATGTGCTCAGAGGAATAGCGTTTTATGCCAAACATCAATCAGCCCGGCTTTAGAAGCCTATTTATAATACTGTGGGGGTTCTGGACAGTGGCACCTCACACTGTGAAGACCAATCCATGACATTAGACAGTGAACAATTGAAATCTTTACAAATAATTAAAACTCTGTTTGAAAATGGAGACGTTCCTCCACAGCTTTCGCGTGTGCGCGAGATGTCATCGATATTCGAGAGTGTAAATATTGACTACTTATTGCTGCTAGCCAGAAGGAGAAAATTCCCTTTGAAATAATAATGTGGAGTGTGTGTATATAACATATACATATGTATGCACACACATATGCATAGAGATGTTAAATATATAGTCATATAGGGAGAGAAAATATAGATTTCACTTTATATGACAGTTGAATAGCTATGCTTTAAACAACCTATGTTCCCTGCCAGTGCAGTTTGAGTGTGAGTATGTATGTATGTGTGTATTTATGTGTATGTGTATGATATGCAAAGAGACACAAAAATATTTCTGAAAATTTTTATCTATGATTTTTTATAGCATGATGAGAGATATTAGAAAACACCATATATCTTATCCTAAAACCCTCTATGTTATTTAACTTGGCATCTAGAACTATACAATTCTAGAGCTTGCAAGGACAGAATTAATAATCGTGTCTAGTTTTCATAATATTTTGAGCCCACCTCAAATCCTTTTGGGGTGCAAGCAAAGCACAACTAATACATCAATTAGAATCCTGACAACAGCTCCTTAATTTGACAATTTCTCATTTAAGAGACATGAGAATTAAAATTTTTTAAATTAAAAAAATCACTCATGGTTTATTATTCCAGGCTCCTCATTAAGCAGAGAACTACCAGAGATATCGGCACGCTTTGGCAGTATAGAGAGGCAAATAAACAAAAGCCATTACCTTCCTGCACAGCGCTTCCAATACCTATCTAGCACCTGCATGCGTTTCATCAGCTAGCACAGCGGCTCATGGGGTGCATAGAGAGAGGGGAAACAAGGTACGGAGAAAGGAGAGGAGTCTGCATGATGACTGCGGCCAGGAGAGAGGTGAGCCCCACTCCAGGTGAGATGCACTGGAGATTCTCGGAGACCCCCAGAAATGAGCGAGGATCGCAGGACCAATGAAGAAATGGCGTTAGGGAAGGGATAAAGGGGAGGATGACCACCACGCTGTGTTTCGAGAAATAAAAACCAGAGCAGAGAAGGGGTGTGAGATTGTGGGCCGGACTGATGAAAGCTTGGCGTGGTTTGATAAAGGGCTCAGGCTACGCTCTTGGCTTTATGAGAACCTGACTCCACCAAAGTCACACATTCAAACAAAGGGCAACCAAACCTCCATGTTTACACAGGAAATGGAAGCTAGACCCATTGCCGTGAGCCATTTTAGTGAAGTCTGTCCGTAAGCTGACCGACCTGGGTATGGCAGGTATGATGTGGTACTTCTGTCTATATTCTCCAGCCCTAAAATTAAAGATTGGGACTCACTAAACACATGTGAGTGCATTGTTAAGGGCATCCGTGACACACACACACACACACACACACACACACACACACACACACACACAGGAGACTGGGTGAAAATTCCCCTGCAGCCTTTGCAAAGGACTGGAGTTTACAGTGTTCCTGACCCCAGCGTTAAAGACGCTTCCTGAATGTAGCCCACTGTTGACACAGATATATTATATAGTGTAGAACGCTGGTCAGTGTGGCTAGTACTAGATTCCCACGATAACTCCCGTGTCTACAACACAACAGGAAGTGTGTAGAAACTATTCAGTCACAAACAACTGCAGGCTGACAAAGAGAAAAACTGTGGCCAAAAAGTAATCACATTGATTCAGGAGAAGTCCACCCCCAGGGCAACTAGCTATCAAATCCCTACTCTAACCTGAAGTTTAAAAGGTCCACTGACAGGGCCCTGGCCCTTCCTAAGGATACAAAGAAAATTTAGGCCCACAGCTTTAGAATCACAATCCAAGTGCCAGTCAGGACCAAATTGATCCTATTAAAAGGAAAGAAGGCAGGTAATTTCTTTTTCCTTCTGCTGTACGGATGTTTCCTTACAGTTTTTTTGTTTTGTTTCCGTCAGCCTGAATTCAGGAAGGCACCAGGGGGAGCTCACACATCTTCCTTCTTTTTCTCCCCCTCTGACAGGAGGTTGGTTGTGATATCCCTGCAAATGGGTGGGTCACAAACAACAAGGAAGGCATAGTGATTCACTGAAGTAAACAAAGATAATTCGTTCCATAAAAATACTCTAGATTCTTCTCTTACACCGGGCGCCGAATCTCCTGGATTGGGCACACCTAAGCAGGCCGTTAGGACTCTGTGCGTTTAAACTCCAGTATGGAGGGAAAGACCTGAGGGATTGTCCCTATTACGCCTGGGGAGAGGGTGGACCTGAGGGAGAGTGGAGTGGTGGAGGAGGTGGAGGGAGAGAGAGAGAGAGAGAGCTTGGGATGGGGAAATTGTCTTTCATGCAGTGTGAAGGGGCAGTTTCCAGAACACTCCACTTGCAGGCACAGGGGAGGACCGTGGGAGGGATTTGACCCAGGCGAGGTTGTGTCTTTAGTTTTCCACACTGATCCTTGAATAGACTCTTCCCCTCTGGGTAAGGGAGAGAGTTATTTGCTCCCCGCCCCCTTTGCCCAGGATTGAAAGCATGAGGCAAGGAAGAGAAACTTGGGGCATGTAACCGACAACTCTGTCAACATCAGTGAACAGAATTGTAGCACCAAGCACGCTCCAGGACTGGATAATCCATACCTAGGACTTCTAGTCCAGTTTCTCTAAGTGAGGAGCCCTGTGGAGAGAGCCGCAGAAAAATGACCCCTGCCTGTCCCGACACCTTATCCTAACACGCCGCCCTCCTCGCAAGACTTTAAAGAAAGGATAGAATTCTAATCCTAAATTTCAGTCTCCACATAGCCCTCAAAGATGCTTCATGGGGCTGACCTGCAACCCCATACTTTTGAGGCAGGTGAAATAGAATTGTTATAAGTTTTAATTCATGGATCCTTCGTTGAGATACTGGGAGGAAAATAAAGAACCTTGGTCACAGTGATCAACTCCTTTTCTTACTAGGTTAAAAATCCGTTCTGTGTCGTTTCTCATCCCCCACCTGCCTTTCCTTGTAGGACTAATGAATGACGTTCTTTATGTCCCAAGTCTAAACTTTGAACCTGCACCACCTAAGAGGTGCATCACGGCGCTGGAGGAGGAGGGTTGAATTGAGAAAAAATAAGATGATGGGTGCCTCGTGGATTCCGCGGGGATTTGGGGCTGTCTCTCTTCCGGGCTGGATTTTTCTCTGGTGGGCCGCCTGGGCCCGCAGGGATCGCGGCCTTGTGAATCCCAGTATCGCACTGTGGCTCGATCCGCGAGCGGAGGCCCGGCGAGACCTGCGACAGCACCCAGGGCCGGGAACCCGTGGCACCCAGGCGCCAGGTGGAGCCGGGAGCGCTAAACGGGTCCACGACAGTGGCTCGTGAAGGGTCCAGGGTGCAGGGGGCACGGTCCCCGCGGCTGAGCCGAGCGAGCGCGCGGGATGCTCGGAAGGACGCGGATAGTCAGGCTTTTGCAGAGAAGTCACCGCCAAGCGTGGGGCGGCCCGCACAGGGACACAGGGTATGAGTGAATAGGGACACCAGCCCTGAGTGTGGTTAACACTTTTTTTTTTCAGGGTTCGAACATCCAAGACTAACACTCCTAACAAGCCTGAGACGCTCAAGTCAGTGCCGCATAAATTCGTGGAGACTCCGGGGGCGGGGGACGCGGCGGGACTTGGGGACAGCTGTGCGATCACCCGCGCCCCCCCCCACCCACCGCGCCTTCCGACCTACGGGAAACGAAAGCTCAGCTCGGAATCTGAGCGGCCAACGCGCGGTCATTCCCGGAGATGTCTCCTAATGCGGGACGGTCCTTCTCCACCAGCGCCTTTTTAAAGGAGCTGTCCTGGGTGCGACAAGCTGACAATGCCGCCCAAGGAATATTGGGAAATCCTGCCCCGGTGTCTGGGGCACCTGAGCAGAGACCAGAACCACTGCAAAGAAAGTACCCTGGCGGGGCGTCTGGCATCTTTTCAATCACACGATCAGGAAGGAGGGGCGGGGGGATATTTGTGAACACATAATGTACAGCTTTAAAATGTTAGTAATGAAGTGGATTCCTCACCTCTTCCCAAGACGCAAGATTTTAACTTCCTGATTTGGGAGGTAGGAGAGGAGTTGCTGTTAGCCACCAAGAACAATTCCTTGTAATCAAATCTGTCAAAGTGTTTCCATGAAACACTGTTGGGTAGGAAAGATCTGTTACCCAGCTGCCTGTATAATTTTCAACAGAAGCAACTCTGACATGTAAAACTCGGCCTAGCTTTCATTCCGGGAGGTGGCCCCTCTGCAACCTGTCACAGCGGGGCTCCAGAAACCCTGGCGGATAAGAAAACTGGTTGAGAAAGTTGTTGTTGTTGTTGGTTTTTTTCTTTTTAATCCTCCCTTCTTATTTAAGTAGTGTGTGTGTGTGTGTGTGTGTGTGTGTGTGTGTGTGTGTGTGTGTGTTTAGCTCAGTGTGGAAAGGCAGACTTTGCAAGACCAAAATTGAAAAGCAGGGGTTCTCTGAAAGTAAAGGATGAAACATCTAAGGTGTCCTGGAGAAAGAAAACCCATAGTCTATGGCATGACCTTAAATGAAGAATAAGGGAAAACCCCAAAGAAAGGAGCAGAAGAAGGAAGGGCGCCTCGGGAACCAGCCCTTCTCCCCCACCACCTTGTGAAGAACTTCAGTCACATTATCTCATTTATTTCTCCCTCAGCCCCAGAGGTAGGGTAATATTTTTAACTTGAGTGTTTACAGATGAAAAACTTGAACCTCACAGGTAAATCGCCTCAGGGCATAAAGCTAGTAGCGTAGAATTGGGGCTGACTAAGGGGCAGTTCCTGGAGAATTCCCAGTGGGAAGCTGGGAAATTAATTACCTTGGGCAGAGGGTATTTGAGCTTAGAGAAGAAATGATTTTAAGTCCACACAAAGACAAGCTACAATTTTTGTTGTTTCTTTTTTTGTTGTTGTTGTTGTTTGTTTTTTTATTTTTGGTTTTTCGAGACAGGGTTTCTCTGTAGCTTTGCGCCTTTCCTGGAACTCAATCTGTAGCCTAGGCTGGCCTCGAACTCACAGAGATCAGTCTGCCTCTGCCTCCCAAGTGCTGGGATTAAAGGCGTGCGCCACCACCGCCCGGCCTTTTTTGTTGTTATCTATCTAGTGATTTGGGGACAAGTGTAACAATTTGAAAAAACTGCATAGTGCCTAAGTTCACTTTGTGGGATTATGTTGACTAATGGAACAGCCAGGTAGAAACACACACACACACACACACACACACACACACCTGTATTCTCCAAGAAACTGAAGAAAAATCTGAAGGAGTTTGGACTTTTTCAAACTTAAGAACAATTTGATTTTTAGTTCTGAGGTTAGGCAAACTATCTGTAGGATGGAAGGGTCCTCACTCAAAGGTACCAACTCTACCCAGTTAGGACAGGACTTTCAAATTGGCTCTGAATTTCAACAGTGTCTCTGTGACCAAGAGCAGTTGTCTTATTAACCTCTCTAGGCTTCCTCATCCCTGACTAAGTAAAGCAAATAAAGGAAAGCAAGTAAAAACTTCTGCAAGGCTGTTGTAACATTTACAAAAGCAGTATAGGTGTAAACCCTTAGCAGAATGTCTGAAGTGTAGAAGAGACTTAAATGTATGAGCAGCCTTCCCTTGATTAAAGCGTGTGAGGACAGATTTGGCGAGAGCAGAAATGCACAGGAGAGGAAGGAAGGCTCTCCCACAGTTTGCCCAAGGCTGGCCCTCGGGAAAGACTGGAATCTCCGTAGAGAGTGAGTCCACAATGACTTCCTGGAAAGGACAGAAAGCAGGTTTGGGAACTTGCTTTCCCTTGAGCACACTTTGAGAGACCTAAGAATTCAAGATTGTTGCAAAGTAATCGAGGCAGTTCTAAAATGGGTCAACGCTGTTGCTCTCAGGAAAATATGATTGTTTGTCTCCTTTCTTAATCCTTGAGAAGGGAAGGGAATTGTGTTTCTCTGATGTGTTTTGTTTTTAACTTTTGGGGACAGTCTCCCATGACGTAGGCTGGCCTCAAACTCACTGTGCAGTGGAGGATGACCTCAACTTCTGGCCCACCTACCTTCACCTTCTGAATGCTGGAATTCTATAGGTACACCATCATGCCTAGCGTCTCAATTTATACACATATGTATATGTGTGTGTGTATGCAGATATTTAACTTCTTTTTTCAAAGAAACTATACACAAGTTTTGCTGAGTTATAATTTACCACTCCTGTGCCCAAAATGAGTTATTATGTTAGGGCTTGAACTAGAGTAGAATAGTGATATACGGCTTTACAATGTATTACAAAATAACTAAAGTATTTTCTTCTAGAAAATAAAAAAGCAAGATTGATTCTAGAGATTTGCTTTGAGAATGATACATTATGCTCTACTCCAGACAACCCATATAGAGTAGGAGAACACCATAGTACACCCAGCAAGACTAGATTGTTCCCACCCATAGGAATTAATGTTTTAATACTTTGGTGATGGTATATTGTCTTTTTAACCTTAAAAAAAAAAACCCTTGCTATTGTTCTATTGTGTATAATATCTTGCATCCTGCTTCTTATTTGTATGTGTATTTTTCCCATGTCCCTAAAAATATTGTAGTAGACCATTTTAGTGACCAGCTTCATATCATATCAATTCATTCTCGGTCTTGGGATGATGTGAGCTCCAGCTCTTACCGCTGTAAATTACAATAAGATAAAACCGTGGACGCATAAATCCTCGAATTTAACCCTGCTTTGCAGAGCTGACGCCTGCACTGTGTCTTCTGAAGGCCTTGGAACTAGATTGTCAGCTTTGGAAGTTGTAATCACTTTCCATCCTAACAGAGTTTGTGAAGGGCGCCCTGCTCCCCCCTGCTGTCTCTAGTGGTGGCTGATACTTTTGCCAAAATGAAAATCCTTTCTAATTGGATCGTTTTAAAAGATTTGATTGTTTGACTTGTGTTTATCTGGGCTGCGGTTGGGGAAGTACTTCTTCAGGTGGCCCTCGGCAGTTTCCGTTTACCAAATGATCTAGTCCTTTCTTCTGCCCGTTTCCGTGCTAACAACTTGGAGCCCTTTACATCTGTTTCTGCCGTTCTCTCAAATCAGCCCTTCAAAATTGCTTCCACGTTTATCTTTTTGCCTTTAGATTTGTTCATGGTTTCTGGTATATGAAATTTAAGTTATTCTGATAACTACATCAAAGCATTTCTTCATGATTTTTCTTTTGTTTCATGTTGTTCTACAAAAGCAGCATGAGATATTCTATGATTTTCTACTTGCATTTTTTTTTTTTGCATTTAACTACATATTGCTTTGGTAGACTGTCATAATATGAAATAAGGACCTGAGGATCTGATTTTGTCCACAGATGATAAGGCAGTTTTTCTATGAACTCCACTTTGGGGAGTGGATGAAGTCCTGAATGAATGCTTGTTGTTTACATGGGCACAACCACACCTCAGACACATGAGAATAGCAAAGCCTTCCCCAGGTCAGGCTCCGAGAAATGGCAATTCCTTCTGCTGATCCATGTGCAGATGTTGACTGTGTTCACAAACTAGCAACTGCCTCTTCCTCCTTAGGGATGACTGAAACCTGAGACTTCTCCTCTCCAGAGACCTTCTACCCAGACTAGCTAACCCTCCTGCTTGCGCTGTACACAGTAAACTATCTGAGCTTCCAGGTTGTATATAGTACGCGCTCTCCATCAGAACCCCTACCTCCATCCCAGCTTTTCTATCTGTCTGTCTGTCTTCTCTTTTCCACATCACCCAGGCAGGCGCCCAGGATGTGGCATGCCACATCATATCTTGCTGATTTTCTGTGCCTCTTAGTCCAGAAAGTTCTGTGGTCTGATATAGAGAGAGGGGTGCGCCTCACCATGAGGCAGGGAATAGCCAGGGCTACTGGGCATCAGCTGATGAGAATGTGAGTGGAGAAGGCGGGAGCACATCCCTAGGAGTTCCCACAAGCAAGAAAAGAGGCTTCCTTTAGAAGAAAGATTTGTGTAATTAAACTTGATATCTAAAAGAAGACTCTCTTGTAAGTCCTATGCAAAGCTCTTAGATTTTGAATTAGTCCCATGGAGCACAGTCAACGAATGTTAGTTAAGCCTCTACTACGCCCAGACACAGAGGATAAGATTCTCCATCTGTCTTTCTCTCTCCCCTTTTCTCTCTGTCTCTGTGTCTCTCTAACAACGTCAGCCAGTGCTGCTGAACTCAGCCAAATCCATCCAAAGCAGTACTGCTGGTTCCTCTATGTCATGCCCTATCATTTCCTCTTCACTTGATTAAACTGTCACTGTTCCTTGGGTAGATACATTCTGTTTCCTCGCGTTTTCTTCATACGACATAGATTACATCTGCAGTGATTCAGCTCACTTATTTAAGAAGCTGATGGTCTTGGTAGGTGCTGCCCTTTGGGGAGGCTCTGTGTGTGTGTGTGTGTGTGTACTCTTGGACTCTCTTTAGTATAGTTAATAATATTGGAAAAAATTGTTTCAAAATTTAGATCCTACTTTTCCTTTTGTTTTGCAGTAATTTACATCACTACAAGAGCTATTAGTTAGAACACTTTCTGTCTGAAAAGTTCTTTATTCAATTGAAGTTACTGGAATTTGGACCTCAAAGGAGGAAATCAGATTTTATTTTTCCCAAAATAACACAGAATGGCAACACTGTTGTATTATGTAAGCATACGATAGCAATCAGCTAATTACTGCCCTCAAGGAAGATTCACGGATTGCAGAAAGCCCAGCCAGAGTGACGGGGGAGATGGAGTCAGGACCCTCGAGAATCTGACATCTGGAGTGGATGTTTGTTGGGATGTTGGGCCAAGGATCATTTGACTCTGGACAGACAACCAGAGCATTGCCATACATCATTGTTTAGAACAAGAGGTGAAGAATTCAGGGAATCATCATGGCTCTAGAACCTCAGAAATGAGCACCTGTTGTGAGGCCAGCAGAGAGAGACTGTGCTGAGGAGATGAGGAGTAAGAAACACACAAATTCTCATCATGAGGCCTAAGAGTGCAACAAAGGCCCTGAATAATGTTGAAGTGATCAAACTAATAGACATTAACCCAATTAGGGTTCTGGGCACTAAGCAGAGGACTGACTCAAAATACAAATTTAGTATAACAGAAACATGCAGATACTGGAGGCCCCTGGATAAACAGCAATGCTAGATTGCCCCAGGGCTTAGGTGTGTGGACTACAAGCCTTTCTGGGTTCCATCTTGTGACATAGTGACATGCTCCTCAGATGTGGGGGAACAAATTCTTGCTGCTGCTGCTGCTGGGGATTGCTTCCAGTTCCAAAGCCTGTCCCCACACCGTGAGCCAAGGGCAGCCATGGTGCTGCCCCTGCCTTTCTCTGACCTTTCCCTGAAAGTCCAAACGCCGCCGTTCTCTGTGGCTAGAGTTTTCCTGCCTGGCCCACGGTCAGGATAAATCTCTTTCACCTGCCAGTCCCACAGCCACTCAGACCCAACCAAGTAAACACAGAGACTTATATTGCTTACAAACTGTATGGCCGTGGCAGGCTTCTTGCTAACTGTCCTTATATCTTAAATTAATCCATTTCCATAAATCTATACCTTGCCACATGGCTCGTGGCTTACCGGCATCTTTACATGCTGCTTGTCCTGACGGCGGCTGGCAGAGACTCCCTCCGCCTTCCTGTTCTTTTAATTCTCTCTGTTAGTCTCACCTATACTTCCTGCCTTAGCCACTGGCCAATCAGTGTTTTATTAGCAACACATTTGCCATACAGAACATTCCCACAGCAATTCTCAGATTCTTTAAGTTCATTTTTGGTGTGAGGGCAGGCGATACAGCTTAGTGGCACAATGTTTACCTAGCAGGCAGGAGGTCACGGGGTCAATCCTCACTACCACAAGAATAAAACAACAATAGCTCTTGAGCTTGCCACTTCTTCAGCATAGCAATTTGGACAGTAAAGGGGAAAAATTCAAAATAAAAGCAAATTAGACCACATGGCGGACATTATGAGGAAAGCAACAATGGTTATGTGTGGCTGGAAGATTTATGGGAGATTTTGTAGTTTTGCTTTGCTATCTTTCTCGGTGTCCAACTCTGTGTATGTATTACGCATATACTAAGGAAAAAATGCCATTAATTTAATAAGTAGGACTTCATCATTCTGAAATATCATAATTTATTTAACCTACTTCCTCAAGCTTCCACACATGGGAAATTTGTATTTAAATAAGACTTCTTTGTAATAAACAAACACCACATCATAGCTGGATGTGATGGTATAATCTTTTACTCCCAGTACCTGGGAGACAGAAGCAGGTGGTTCTCCATGAGTTTGAGGCCAGTCTGCTGTTCCTCTTTCAACGCCATAATTCAGACTCTAAAGGAGCAAAGTGACAAATCGTTTGAGGCCAGCTTGGTCTAGATAGCAGTTCCAGGCCAGACAAGGCTGCATAGTGTAACCTTGTTTCAGAAAACCAGAAACAAACAAACAAATACTACCACACCCACCTCTACAAGTGAGGGCAGGGAAGCCACTGGGACAGTGATGGAAAAAAGGTTTCGACTCCATCAATAATGGTGCAGTTCTGAATGTTTGTGGATGAACAATGATGCTCTCAATATAAATCATCATCATCCTTGCTGTAAAAGTTAAATACTTCATGATACAATATAAAAATAGCATCAAAGTGAGAAATTAATATATGTATTTCAAGTGTACATTTTCTAAGATAATTTGTTAAAAACAGAAGTAATAACTAGGAATTGAGAGAATATTTAATGTTTGAAATGTTTTATATGCATGCTGTATTGTCTTGAGGAAATTGGAGACTACCTTCCCACTAATGGACTTGCTTTCTTTTAATTTCATTATTTCAAACAATGGCTACTATTATGTTTTAGTTTTTGCAAAACTGGGAAAATATTGTTCCTATTCCATTAGTTGGTGTCCCTCTAATTAGCAGTGAGGTCACTACTGGCCACTTATTTGTCTTTTTTGTGTACCACTTGTCATTTTGTGAAGCCATTCTCTTTCAATGGAGCACGATTTTCCTGAAGAATATTTTTTTTTCACAGCAGAAACTCTGCTTTGTATTTTTTTTAATACAGGCATTTTTATTGAGTAGAATTTCTATTTCATAGAAATGCTCTTTTATCTGTTTCTAAAGCCATTTCTTGGCTTCCTTTTTTCTCCCTTTTGATTAAAAGGTAACCAATATCACCGTTCATTCCCCTAGTCCCTAGCCAATATCACATTTCTTGACTTTTTGTTCTTTCTACTTATCTGTCTTCTCTGGTGTGGATATCTTTGCAGTATCTCGTGTTTTTGACTTCATGAAGACTTTTCACATCCTGCAGATGAACGTCTATTCCTGTGGTCACTTTCTTGTGCTCTCTCTGGCTTGAGTGTCTCTTTCAGATGAAGTTTCCAATTCTTGCATCTATAGGTTTTATTTTTCAGTTTTCTTTTGAAGTACCTGAGATTCATTGAGAAGAATTAAAAGGCATACAACATGAGCCCTGTTTATAAATATGACATTCTCAATTAACCCAGTAATAAAGTATTTATCTATGACACAGTCTCTTGCTGTGCATACCGAGCTAGCCTGGCATTCATTAGACAGGATAGGCTAGCCTCAAACTCAAAGAGCTCAAGCTGCCTCTAATTTCTAGGTGATGAGTACAAAGGTATACACACACCATCATGCTTAACTTGAAAATCTTTTAAAATTCTTTCTGTCTTATTATTGTTGTATGTGTATATGATGAACTGGGCTCATATACGACAGCACATGTGTGGAGGTCAGAGAACAACTTTGTAAATTCAGTTCTCTACTTCCCTCTTTATGTGGGTTCTGGGAATCAAACTTAGGTCACCAGCCTCAGTGCAAAGTGCTTTGCTATCGGACCTACCTTACTAGCTCCATTAGAACAAGTGTTACCAACTGTTTTCCACGTAAGTGTGATAATTGCATATAGTCTCTAAATAATTATAAAGTTAATTTCAGGTACTCATAACTTTAATACAATATTAAATATTTCAATAAACTTGACTAAATGTTAATGGGGGGAGGAGATACAGAGAGAAAGCAAAAGAGAAAGGATACTTGCGTAAGCTAAATTTTTAAAACGTTAATATCTTATGGGGAAAGACACTTTAAATGAAATAAAGGTGTTTAAAATCTAAATAGCTAAGTATTTTTAGTGTAGAAAATATTTCCTAAGTCATCAAGAGCAAGAGAAGAAGAGGAGGAGGAGGAGGAGGAAGAGGAGAATAAAGAAGAGGAAGAGGGGGGACAAAGAGATGTAATATATGGAAGAGGAAAAATCAAGCAGACATTTGAAAAGGAACAATTTTAGTTACAAGGAAATAACAATCGAGGTCACGATGAACTATTACTTTTCCCCCATCATCTCATCATCAAAGACTTTTTAAAACCCACATAAAAGTCAGAATATTTTGAAGATCAGACCCTCCCACATGATACTTGTGATTATAAATAAAAGTTTTAAAAATCCATTTTCAAGGATGCTAATTGCCAACTGTCCCCAAAGCTTCACAAAGATCGTTTTTGCCTCATTGTTTGCAGCCTCACTGCGGGGTTGGTCGCTCATAAATTTCAAGAATGAGAAAAGTTTGTTGGTTCGAGGAGAGAAGCAGAGAAGCCAACACGGCTGGCTGCCTCTCTCAGCAGAAGAGGAAAATGGAGGCAAGGGATGTAACTCGGTGGTAGAGCCCCGAGTGAGGCAAAACGGAACAGAAGGGTGACAAGCTAGGCTCAGCCAGTTAGCCATCTTCGCCTTTGGAAGTAATTACTACTCTCAGAGCTCCTATCTCTTTACTACATCACCCCGTTAAATTTACTAGAATCTTACTTAGGAAACCTTCATGCCTATCCTAAAACAACAACAACAAAAACAAAATATTTTTAAAAAATGTTGGAACTCATTTAGTTTTTGTTTTTTTTTTAAAAAAATCACAATGATCTATTCATGTCGATGAATTTCATTTTGCTGGTTGTTATCTCCTTTTGGCCTTTTAAACACTTCATCTTGTTTGCTTGTTTCATTTTAGAAGGAGGACTCTGATAATCAACCAAATCAAACAAATGGAAAAAAATAAAGTAACACACAAAACCATTTCCCGCATCCCTTGGCATCAAGTGACTAAGCTCAAGCTCATGAAATGTCCGTTTGTGGGAAGGTCTGGGAAGGGGGTTTTTGTTTTGTTTTTTACAGGAAACTAAGGCAACGGGAATAGATACGTGCTTTTCTTCTTCCTTCTCCTCTTCATCTCATCTGCATGGGAAGGAGGTGACCATCTTCGATGACACGGTCACCTAAGGGTGGCGATGCAGGAAGATAGCAGGTCCTGAATATTTCATGACACAGAGGTGCCTAACTTTGTCCTTCAGATGAAATTTGAGGTTTTCTTTGTTATCCCTCAAAGTTTTATGTTATCTGAAATTTTGATAGTCATGTCTTCATTGGCCCAACTTAATTTTGATTCCTTTGGGTAATTCATTAATTAAGCTTCTTTATAGAAAATTATTAACTGACTGCAACGCCATTGACCAAACTATTATCTAGCCAATAATCTATGTGTTTTGCATATATCAATTAATTACCTTAGAAAGGTAAAAATAGCCTAGATCTTAAACATTCATAGAAATCTATCTGTGGTGTTATATAAAGGTTACCTAGCTTTTGTCTAGGTTCTTGGCAGTTGCTTCAAAACCTGTGGGGTTTCCTGAAAGATAAGAGAGTCTTTCTTATGCTGATAAGGTCACTTGCTGTGGCCACCAGGTAGCTCCAGGGTGTATCAGGAAGTCTGACCAGTAGATTAGAGGCCTGACCTCCAGAAGGGGAAGAATTGGAGACTGAATTCAGCCACAGCCACTGGACCAGTGATTTACTGAGTCACACCTATGGAATGAAACCCCAAGAAGACCCAGAGTTCAGTGGAGCTACTGGTCAATGAACACAGAGTGGTGCCAAGAGAGGGTGGGATGGTCCTTGCTCCCTCCCAGCCTGTTTGTAATCTCCGGTAATATTGCGTAGTTCTCTCCTGATTAGGTCATCCTGTTGAAGGACTGGACCTAGAGGAGTGTATCAAAGGAAACTCCCACATTGATAAACAATTTGTCAGAGGTGTGGTGAGCAGTCTAGGATAACCCACTTGTTCAGAGAAGTCAGCTTCTAGTTTATGGAGGTGAAACCCAAGTAGCTGGCTTCAGCAGTGGTGTTGGAACATACACAGCTGATGTGTGAAGAGTATACAAATTATTAATCTATTACTAACAAGAGGGGGGCGGCGCAGAACCGGAGCGAAAAGGACAGGACAGGAGGGGAAATGAGAGGGGGAATTTGGCTTGCATAGTTCTTGCAAGCTTATCTTGTCTCCTCCAATTACTCTTTTTGTTTTCTTAATTAAGTCACTAGGTTAATGATAGAGCATGTGACTCTGTTAGAGATGGTCATCTATGAAGGCTATGTCTTATAAAAGTCTAAACCTTTCCAAATTCTTAGTTTCATTTGTTTGACTATAATGTTCACTCTAGTTGGGAGTATAATTGTTGTAAAATAGGTGTGTATAGTGTATGTGTGTTCACACTTGCATGTACTTATGTGTGTGATGTGTTTTCATCATTTGCCTAAAGCAGTGATTCTCGAACAGGCCATCTTGTTCCCCAAGTGACATTTGGTGTTGATTTTAAGGAACACAAGTGAGAATTACTGAGTTTCCAGCCTATTGTAGTGGAGAGAGGCTAACAAAGCTGCTAAATAGGAAGGCCACCCACAACAAAAATCCTGTGGCCCAAAGAGGGAAACAGTCAGAAATGATAAACCCCGCATGAAGGTGACCTCAGGCCTCTAAGACCAGCAGGGACCCAAGCCTGGTCCTTAGGAGTCTGAATGCTGGTTTAGGATAATCTTCTTGTAAATGTTCTCAATTTTACTTCATTTGAAGCATCTTTTAACTTTATAACAACATTTTGTGACATCTCTTACCTGTTGATAGTGTTTCTTTTTGCTTCTGTGGTCTATGTGTAGTATTCCTTCGTTAATTTTTGAAATTTGTCTTCACACAGTGTAAAATGTCCAGGTTCTATGTGATTTTGCCCCAAGGCTCCCATCACTTTCCTATTACTTGCTATGTGAGTAGTGAGAATAAGTGTGCTTTGCCATAAGACAGTCACATAATTGATACAGTTATTGTAATAACTTTAGGTTTATAAGTAATACAGAGAAATGTAAGCACCACTGTATCTATGAGATATCATCACACTTCATTCTGCTTTTGTGTTTTTCTCCGTAGCAAGTACTTTATTTCCCAACTGGAAGTCCCTCCTGGTAAATAGTCCCTCCTATGTAATATAAGTAGGCAGCATTGTGTGAGAACAGTATGGTTTGTATGGTACTAAAGCATGCCCCTCTGTCATGCAGCAGTTTTTAAGAAGAACCCAGGTAGCTCTTCTAAGAATACATTGTGCAAAAACAAAAACCAAGAGACAGACTAGGGTGACACCATCTTGTTACAAGGTCCAAGCTGGACTCTTAGGAGAGAGGTAGCGGCTATTCCAAAACTTGGTGATGGTATCGCCCTTTTGTTCTACTATCAAGGATTTATATCAGAGTCCCCAGGAAGAAAGATGATAACCAAAACTATAAATCAGCTTTACAGAAAGCAGACATTTGTGGGGGAGTCACTGCTAGTCCCCTATGAGGGGCTGACTCCGATATGGGAAGGCGCAGAAAGCAACCCAGGGGCTAGTATATTGTGGTGGAAGATGCTGGTCATGTCAGTTGACCATGGCTATCGGATTAGCCCAGTCCTGGACAACATGATAAAGGCTGAGTGCAGACGAATTTTTAAACGGTCTTATTAAATAAAAAACACAGAGCCAAATATAGGAGTGAAAGCCTTAGAGATCAGGGAAATAGTGATAGCCACCAACCTTACCTCTCCAGCTCTGCAGCTACCAAAAGTGAGCTACTTCCTGTCTACCTGTGCATTTATTACCTTGCTGTTTTGCCCTCTCATTGGCTCTTAGCCCAGCTACCTCACTTCCTTGTTGCTACCTGTCTGTACAGGTCTCTATGATTGGTACTGGGATTAAAGGCTTGTGTCACCATGCTTGGCTGTTCCCAGTGTGACCTTGAACACACAGAGACCCTGCCTGCCAAGTGATCGGATTAAGGGCGTGTGCTACCACTGCCTGACCTGTGCTAATAGCTTGCTATTTCCTCTGATCTCCAGGGAAACTTTATTTATTAACATACAAATAAAACATCACCACAGCTGAGAAACACAAGTCCAGACCCAGGAGCCAGGGACACAGAGAAAGTCAGATTCAGCGTGGATTCTGGGACTGTGTGTATAAGCATAGGTAAGCTCCACTGGCCATGTGGTGATAGAAATTGCTAAGGATGCTTGGAATCCCTCTAGTTCCTCAAGAGGATGACAAACAGTGAAAGCCACAGAACAGGCTATCATCAAGAAAACACATCAAAGTCACCGGGGCTTCTTTCGATGTAAGCTTCTGTTCTCTTGAGGCCAGTCAATTCAATCTCAAGTGAGTCACTTTGTGCCTACAAAGACTCAAAGGAAGTGTTCCTTTTGTGCACACCTATAAGACCACAACAATTCCAGAGTTATCTCAAGAGATTACAGAAACCTGGCAATTGGTTGTATGGCTGATAATTTCCCCCCTTCACATAGCCTGACGTTTTTCTCGTTAGATTACACACTTTTAAGTTGAGTTTTGTTGACATACAGGATCTGATTGCAGGGCTCCCAGCTGAAATACACCGCAGAAGGACATGATCCTAAAATCGAACTTAAGCAAAGCCTGTGTGCTGGCAATGGTGTGTGATTGCTGGCAGCTGGAAGCCATCTTGCATCTCCTTGGGCACTGCCCTCATGATCCTGTCAATGCTGTATGTGGCTCCCATCTCCTCTCTTAGCCTTACAAAGTAGCATATTGAGAACATATTCCAGAACCGAATGTCTTCTCAGGTCATTCCCTAATGTCCTCTTTTAGGTGAAGAATACAAACTGTTTACAGCTTACATGATCTAGCATATTCTAACACTCCCACCATATGTCTGTGTTGACTGAACTTATATGAGAACAAAATATCTCTCTATCACAGTCAGGAGAAAAAAGTCAAATCACTTCACGTAGATCAAATCTCCAAATCAACTGATAGCCTTTCTTCCTCTTTTTGGCCACTACTGTTGCCAACAATGCCTTAAAAAGAATTAGTTTGGGGGGGGGCACATGTATGGGGGTACCCTAGGAGACTGGAAGAGGATGTCAGATCTTCTGTAGCTGGAGTTAACGGTAGTTGTAAACTGCTCACGAGTGCTGGAAATTCCACTTAGTTCTTCTGCAAGAGCAGCAAGTGTAATTAACTACCAAGCCATCTTTTCAGCCCCTATCAATGCTTTGTTCTTAATTAAATACAAGAATGTATATTGAACTTCTCAGGTGAAACTCGAACATAGTGGAGCTTAGGTTGGTGGCTCTCATTAGATCTATTCCTATACAAGGTTAAAGAGGACTGCCGAGGAGGTGACTTTATTCGACCACCCCAAAACAAACCTCTGTTTTATTATATTCCTGAATTGCTCAATCCAGCTGGACTTAGCTGCCTACCAGGTCTCCAAAGCTCTTGACAACCAGGAGAGTTTGGGTCACTCTGGTTACATAGCATGGGATGTCATATTTGGCAGGATTCTCAAAGGAAAAAACCAGAAGCAATAGAATGTGTGCTTAAATTGTCAAAGAGGGTTTACCAGAGTGGCTCACAACAAATATGGTCCAGGTAAACCAACAATGGCCATCTGCATGCTAGAGAGGCTGGGATCCCTGAGCTGCTCAGTCAAAGAAGCTGCATGCCCCACAGTCTCAAACTGGTGCTGAAGGAAGGTCCCTGGAGAGTTGGTGGTCTCCATCCCATGTTAGAACACCAAAGAAGCTGGGTGCCTTTTCAGTCCTAATTGGTATTGTATCACATGTCTGATGTTTGGGGGCCAGGGACACATGAGCTACGGCATGCTTGTGAAAAGTCAGAGAACAGTTTTGTGGGGTTAGTTTTCTCCATCTACCTTTACAGGGGTTCCTGGGATTGAACTCGGGTCTCCAGGCTCTCACAGTGTCTTAGCTGGGGTGATTATTGCTGGGATAAATCACCGTGACTAAAGCAACTTGGGGAGGAAAGGGTTTATTTCACCTTGCAGTTCCATACAACAGTTCATCATAGCAGGAAGTCAGGGCAAAAACCCAAACACAGCAGGAACCTGGAGGCAGGAGCTGACGCAGAGGCCATGGAGGGGCGCTGCTTACTAGCTTGCTACCCATGGCTTGTTCAGCCTCATTTTTTTATAGAACCCAGGACTTCCATCTCCTCCAGCCCTATTATAGGCACCACCTACAATGGGATGTCCACTCCCATCAATCACTAATTAAGAAAATGTCCTACAGGTCTGCCTACAGCCCAGTCTTATGGAGGAGGCGTTTTCTCAATTAGGGTCCCTTCTCTTAGGTGACCATAGCTGGTGTCAAGCTGACAGAAAACTGTCCAGCACACACGGCAAGTGTTTGCCCTTCTGAGCCATCTCAGCAGCCCAGCAGTTGGGTTCTGGTGGTAAGCAGTTGAAGGTAGTCGTGGGATAAACACTGGGGGAGACACACTCACCAACAAGAAAGTGAAGATGGACAAGTCAACCACCCTGCTTTTCCCTTCACCCCTTCATATCTCAGTTGCTGCCAAAAGATTCGGACCCCTCTGGAGGAAAGCATTCCCCGGCCCGGCTATTCCTTCCTGGAAATTCCTTCACAGACCGACCCAGAGGTAGATCTCTTAGTTGATTCCAAAGCCTGTGAAGTTGACAGTCAAGACGAACCACTGATGCATTCCTGCTTCCCCTCATTTCTACCTCCTCGTCTTGAAGAGCTGCCTCAAGGCCTTTCCCGTGAAAACTACCTCACCACTGCAGGCTTCACCCCGCTGTCCTTTTTCTGAACTCTAACTCACCCAGTGTGGCTCTGAATAGTTCTCTAATTGCTTCATGCTACACTTGTGTTGCCTCCCCAAGTAGATCATTAGCTGTCTGGTGTCTATCCCTTCCAAATTCGAGCACCGGGCTGGACTTCCTTTCCCAATAAAGACTCACCGATTGACTGGTTGATTCAGGAGACACGGTCCACAGTTGGGATGGGGCAATGTGGATTTCATTTAAATCTGTGTGTTTCTTTTCTTGTTCATTTAAAAAAAAAATCAAATAAAAAAAAATGAGTTCTTGGCCCCAGACTTCGTTGCTTGTTGTACCAAACCTCTGGTTCCCAAGTGCTCCTGTTTATCTGGTTTTCCTGGGAGTAACTCTGAGAAGATGGATGACCGTGTTCGCCTCACCCCCCCTCCACAGCCTATTGATTTTATATGTCATCAACGTATATTGTATGCCTCCGCCATTACCAGGAGAAGCAGGAGGTGCCTGGAGTCATGCCCCCGCCTCAGCCCGCCGTCCCATGCTGTGCCCTATGGGAAGCCACTGATTCTTACAGTTGGAGCTGGGACCATGCAACTTAATCAGACTGACAGGAAACAGGCAGCAATTACAGTGCGCCGCTACATCTGCTGGGTTCCACTTCAGTGAGGGAAGAGTTATCTCAATTTTAATGTACATCCCTTTTTCATGTTTCATTTAACCTCGGCTGTATTATTAAACACATCAAAATATAATGACACTCGTTAAAGAAGAAAAAGAGGACAGTTGGGATATTTTGGATGGTAGGGCCTCTATTTGTAACTTAATTGTATCATTTTTGCCCCTCTTCCACATCTCTCCCTTGTGAGTAACTAATTCCGTATATAGGTATTTAAATAGCGAGCCGGGAGCTGGCTGTTTAAACACCTACAATCGACAGTGAGTTCAGCGACAATAAAATGTCCCTCAGTCATTTGTCTGTTTTCACCAAGAGCCTTTCTCCTTTCAAAAACATGTTTTTTTGCGGTGTGTCAAAATAGCTAGTTTACCCATTACTGCCGTGCACAAACTGCTTGCAAAGCAGCTCCATGAAATCCCCCAGGAATGTATTAGTGATATGACTCAGGAAAACCTCTGGAACCCAAGCTAGCAGGTGTCTCACCCGCTGGCCCAGCCCAGAGCAGCCGGAGCCCATCAGCTGGCCGATCCCGCTGACCTGAATTGCAGAAGCTATTAAACCTTTCATTTCTGCGAGATGGATGTGTTGACACACCAGGCTGAGCTTCTCATCTGGAGCTTTGTTTGGGGCTTTTTGCTTTTCTCCTTTCTACTTCGATTACCTGACCCTATGGCTTTCTTTGAGCCCCAGTTTTTATAATTGTATCTGAGTTATTTAGTAAGCCTGCCTAAATATTAAATGTCCATCAGAAATTAACCATGATCTCCAAATCCAGGCTGCCCAAGTTTCCAGAGAATAATGGAAGCGTGATCTTGAACTGTCTCTTGAATTCTTGAGTGTTTGGTGAAGGAAGTGCCAGATGGTAATTTGGGGGTGGGGGGTGGGAGGGGTATGTGTATTGGGGAAGTGAAGAATACCAATAGAAAAGACATGTTTGTATCCAAAGAGCTTTTCAGGCAAGAGCAAGAGTAAAAAGCTCTAACACCCAATTTTAAAAGTAATTCTAGAATGAAGTTAAATTAATTAATTAAAATCTAGAGTTAAAAACAAAACAGTCATCTGAACTATCCTAGGCGTATCCATCCTCAATAGCAAACGTAGGTTGCTGTGAGCCAGACTGATGAGAACTACAGCAACAGAGAGTCTGTGTTTTCAGGATGTGAACAACCTACTTGGGAAATCAAAACAAATAGAAAAAAAGATAAGCCAGAGACAAGCAGGCTGCCACCAGAAGGTGGACTTCATTGCAAGGTGACTCCACAGCGCACTATGTTTATAGTCGGCGAACAAGAAAGAGCGGGGGCCCCTAGGTATCCCTGTAAGGCAACAGCAGCCTGGTGTCCACGCAGCAAGCACCTCCACCAGCCTCCTGAATGCCTGTCACGGTGTCTACTCTGAGTGCTCTTTCATCCCATGAGTTGTGCCATAGGGCCGTTCATAGTTTAAATATTATTCTGAGCAAACGCCTCCGGTAAAAGCAACCCTAATTAGCCCTGCTTTTACTCACGAGCTCAGTACAGGATCACGACAGCCAACCTTGAAGGGACACAGTATCACTGAGTGAGCAGGACAACGGCCCAACAATGGCCGCAGCACACCTACAAATCTCCAGTCTAAACAAGTCACATGGCTGACTGTCAAGGCCTCACAGTGTCATCAGAAAACCTCATCCAAAGGCTGAAAAACAGAAGACAGGGGCAGAAGCCAGGACAGTTTAAGAAAATGCTGTTCAGTGCCCCCCCATACTTAGCGGAGAGGGGAGACAAACTTCGGGAACTATGAATGAGTTTAACACTTATCCTCACTAATATCTTCTAATGAATCATTGCTTGGTGGTTTGAATAAACTTTGAAATGAAAACTTGAATATCAGGGATTAATACAGGTCCATCTAACACACATAATGTTGACCCTTGAATAAGGTCTCAAATTCAAAGTTCCACCCACACATACCTTTTTTTGGAGGTTTTTTTTTTAAGTGGATTTTTAAAAATATTTTTTGAAGACTTGACACAATTTGAAAATCTCAGCGACATCACATAGCCTAGAAGTATTGAAAAAGTTAGTAAAAGGCGGGTCACTACAAAATACGTGTAGATAACCGTCCATTTTATCATGTGCTATCAAAATACCTACAGGAAACTATTATGAAAAATTATAAAATTTTCACGACCTATGAATGTAGGACAGACTACATGCTGTACCTGGAAACAGCGAAGGAACTGGGAACACATGGGAGGGTGCCGTACTAATACTTAACAGCCTAAAATCAACTCTAATGTGCACGGTGCCCCTGCAACAAGTGTCCCCCTGCTGGCACCGTGGTGAGCTCTGACACTGGAACGATCCCTAATCATCACCGAGTGAATAATTTCTCTCTCCAGTAAATTGCACATCACAGTAAAGAGCAATCGCTTACGCTCCTCACACTGAAACTCTCCGTAATGCATCCAACTCTGAAACGTGCGGCACTCACCTGGGTAAGTTACTGATCAGGTTGGTGGTTGACAGCAACATCAATTAAATTAGAGGATGGTCAAAGGGGCAGGTGGGTTTTTAAGTGTGTGGGTCAGCCTGATTTCCCCCCTATGTTGTTCAAGGTCAATTCTAACCCTCAAATCCTACTTTTTAAAATATTTGCTTATTCATTTGTGTGTGTGTGTGTGTGTGTGTGTGTGTTTGTCCATGTTTGCGTATACCTCAAACATGCAGGTGTACTCAGAGGCAAGAAGAAGGTATTGGATCCCCTGGATTTGGAGTTGCAATCCGTTGTGAGCTGCCCAACATGTGTGCTGGGAACTGAAGCCAGGTCTTCGGGAGCAGCCACAACTACTCATCTGCGGCCTCCAGCCCTTTGATGTTATCCTGTCTCAATAAAGCACACTCTGTTGGCAACTTAAAAATATGTCCCACTCTTTGGGAGCCCAAATGGGTCTCCTAATTTACTAGTTCTGAGCCTGTATGTGGCTGGCAGGGTGTGATGATTATGAACACAATGATTCTTTTAAAGGAGAGTGTGGGAAGAAAAGAGTGAGGGGGGTTAACGTGTGTGTGTGTGTGTGTGTGTGTGTGTGTGTGTGTGTGTGTGTGTAAGTGTGTGTGTGTGGGGGGGAATAGAGGAAGAAAGGCAAAGAGAAAAGTCTTCCCTTCATATTGGTCTGCTTTCAACAATGTTTTCTTTTTCATTTAATATTTGTCTTGAATTTTCTATGTCTTTGTCTTAACATTTCTTTTAAATTTTATTCTTACTTATTTTGTGTGCTTATATATACACACACATGGAAGTCAGAGGAAAACTTAGCGGAGTCGGTCTGTTTTGTCATATCCTGGGTCCTGGGGTTTGAACTCTGATAGTTGGGCTTGGCAGTCGGCGTCTTTACCCATTGAGCCATCTCAGCAGCTCTGTATCCTTCAGTGCCACATGCCTGTGTCTTCGCTTCTTTATCTAACTGACACCATCACTTATCATCATCGTTCATCTCTGAGGACAGAGTCCCTGGACTCATCGCCACTCCGGGACAATACAGTTGGTTCCTGTGCTTTCTTTCTCTTAGTTCTTTCAAGTAAACCTTTTCCTACTTCTCACTCAAAGCCCCCACGGGCATCACCTCACCTGACTGTCAGAGGTTGGCAGAAACCTGGATCCCCTCCATGCCTGTGCTCCGGGCTCTACTGTCTTCCCCACGCTGTTCCCGCGGTTCCCGTCATGTGCTTCTATGCTTCACTGTCCTTTAAAGATGCAGCAATTTCCCTCCCTCCCTTCCTCCTGCCTCTGAGAAAAGCCTTTTACAATGTCTATTTCATGCACCCTTTCTTCCCTTAGCGCAGCCTTGCTGTCTCAGCCCACGTTGATAACTCCGTCTGCTCCTTGTTCGCTCTGGCTTTTCACTCACAATCTCAACACATATATTTAGTGAGTAGAGGGCCCAGCCAACTACCTCTGTGATATCTGTATATTACACCGACCTTCCTGGATCTTGGAAATACCTTTTCCTTCCTTCCTTCCTTCCTTTCTGTGCCTCGACTCTTTCCTGTGCCTCAACTCTTTATAGTTAGCACTCAGCTGCTGTGAGTCAGCTAGTCTCACCACCATGTCACAGTGGAAGGGACTGTGACACGTGGTGTGTGGGTTACACACTGCAGAATTTCAGAGGAAAACGTCATCCACAATGGTGCTGAGCCCAAATCTCATGTACTTCGAACACTGTCAATGGCTGGCTTGGCCCTGAACTTAAGACTGTAGCTGGGGTACCCAGAGATATCCACAGGACCACCAAGTTCTGGCAACAGCATCTTCTTCAGGTTGAGTCATTGGAACGATGGGATGGTAGACAATGTGATCATTTCCCCAAATCTTCACAAAACAGGTTCACTGGAGTTCTCTGTTTCACTGATGTTTTTAGCAGAAGACAGAACAAAAAGATACCAGTTGTGTCTCTGTGCCTGGAGATAAAAGATTACCTGTAACTAATGCCTAAACCCCACTCCCTAGTAATTCTGCATCATAAAAAACGGAGGTTTAGAAGTCAAGGTTGGACCCCTGACTGCTAGGTCTGTTATAGCAAAGTACTATCGTGTGGCTGAAGTAACTGAAATTCTCCAAGTTCTGAAGGCTGCAAGAGCAAGGAGTTGGCAGGTTGTCTTCCCTCTCTTTGACTGTGAATGGCTGTCTGTCCCTGTCTCCACTTGTTTTCAATCTGTGTCCTTGTCCCCATTTCCTCTTCTCATAAAAACACACATCATGTATTTGAATTAGGATTCAAATCTAATCTAATGATCTTATTTTAACTTTGTGTTTTTGAGGACTCCATGTCTAAAGGTGAGCATATTCTATATTCCAGGGTTTAGGTCATCAGTGCAGGAATCTGGACCCACACACAGATCGCTGGAGTGAATGGACTCTCTTTTCTTGCTTGCATCAGAATTGAGTGGCCTTGTCTACATCTACAGGCATTTTCTGGAAACACAGCCCATAATGCCATGTCTATTCTCATCGCTTTCAGCCTACAGCCACTGTGATGATTATGGCTTGTCCTGGGTCAGGAACTTGCTGTCATTCACGTGACTGACACTTTGTTGGGACACAGCAGCAGAACCTCTGGCAGCATGAAGCTTCGTTCTTGGTTCTTCCATGTTAAACACTGGCTTTTACTGGAGCCTCGTCTCTATAATCACCAGCCTTCACATGGTAGAAAGCCAAATGCAAAGGGGAACACTTTTCACTGAGATGAGAAGTAAATATGATTTGCATTTTGTTGGTTTTGTGTGTTTGCTTGCTTGCTTTGTAGAGCTCGGGGGGGGGGGGAAAAAAAAAACCCAAGGCCATGAACAGCGCAAGTTAGGCAAGCATCCACTGCTTTTGGTTCCTTGAGACAGATTCACATTCTATATCCCAGATTGACCTTGAGCACAGAATCCTGCAGCCTCTGCTGTCTGAGTGATCACATCCCAGGTGTACATTGCATGCCCAAGTTTCCTGACTTATTTTTATGTCTGCAGAGGACATTATCTATGAATGACATGATTCTTATTCAGTTTACTAATGATGAGCAAGTGATAATATCCACATACAATCTAACCTAAGGAGCCACAGCATCACAACCTTTTCCAAAGATTACACTGAAAAAATGTCTTCAGCAGAAATGCATACAGCAGTCATTTAGCTTCTAGCAAGCTAGGAGTTTAGGAGGTTACATTACAAAGCTATGATGCTGGAGCTGCAGAAGTATGTCAACAGTTAAGAATGCTCGCTGCTCTTGGAGAATTCAGCTTCCAGCATTCATGTCAAGCAGTTCACAACGGCCTGGAACTCTAGCTCCAGGGGATATGACATCCTCTTTCCACCTCTAGGAGTAGCCTCCACACGTATGCAATACACTCACACAGAGACACATATATATGCATAAACAGAAAGAAAACGAAATCTTTTTATTAAAAAAGTAAAAATGTCCTATTTAAAAAATAAAGTAAAAATGGAAAAAAAAAGTTGCTGAATCTGTCTGATCAAATGAACATTTCGTGTTTCAGGCCCATGGGAGATGCTCAGTGTGTGCAGTTTGAACCACAATAACATAGGCATTTGGCTATACTAGTCTGGCAAACCTGTAGCAGAACCGTTTGCTAAAATAATGGCTGTGGACATCAGGTAGTTCAAACTAAACCAAATGAAACCTAGAACTTCAAGAAAGACAGTACAAGCCCCATGGTTGTAGCAAGCATTATGAAAAAGGAGTATTTTAAATTAGTAAATTCTATAAAATGCAAAGAAATGTTTCCTAATAAGTTCCTAGTGAGGACCAATTGGCATAGTACGTTGCATTCACTAAGCACCTGTGAAAGAAAAACCAACAAAAACAAACAAACAAACAAACAAACAAACAAAAACCCCACATGCATAGAAATGTCTAAATTATTCAGAAGAATTAGGAGGCTCTTTAAAAAGATCATTATAATAATATGACCAATATTTTAAATTTGATATACATGAAGGTAGTAGATTTTAAAAGGATTAAAACAAGTTGGTCTAAAATTGAAGAGTGCCAAAGATAAAAGCTTAAAACACAAGCAAAAGCAATAATGCACATAGTTGTACGTTGGCAAAAGAAACTAAATCTTAAAAAAAAAATGTGTTGGTAAAGCAGAAAGCCATCTTTAAAGGATCTGGAAGAAGTTGACGAAGTAGATGAAGATGGGTCTGCAGTGAAGACATTGATGGCTGGTGACGAGACGTGCCTTAATATTCACTTCAATATTGTAATACTAACTTCAGTGTTTCATAAGAAAACTGACCCTCCCTCTGACCATGCAGATGTAGGATGTGCCTTAAGATCACTGGGAGAGGTGGCTTCTGGGTAAAAGCACTGACTGCTGTGCTATGAGTTTGGTCCCCAGAATCTACATAAAAATCCAGTGCCGTGTCATACGTACGTCATCCCAGTATTTATATGGGTCGGCAAAAGGTAGAGACGGGAGAATTGCCTGAAGCTTGCTTATTAGCCAGCAGCAAGTGGAAGGGAAACCAGGATCCTGAAACTGTCCTCTGACCTTGTATGTGTGCCATTGCAGGAGAACACACACACAGAGAGAGAGAGAGAGAGAGAGAGAGAGAGAGAGAGAGAGAGAGAGAGAAATATCATGGAACTAAGCCAATACTACTTATGCTAAAGGGGATCCAGAATTTTTTTTCTCGCTGATAAATTTATCCTCTCAAATAGACTGAAACTGTATTTTTTTCATAGTTCTCCTATGATTACTTAAGCAATGAGATCATTAAAAAAATAAATAAACATTGAGACAGGTTCTTAGGTAGCCCAGGTTGGCCACAGTGCTGGATTTACGTGGTACTGGGATGGAATTCTGTTTCTCATGCATGCTAGGTAAGCAATCTACCGACTGAGCTCCATGCCCAGCCTCTTTTTGGTTGTTTGGAGACCAAGTCTCCAATAGTCCGTGTTGGCTTCAGATTAGCTATGTAGCCAAAGATGACCTTGAGCTCTGGATTCTCCTGCCTCAGCTCCCAGAGCACTGGGATTCCAGGAATGGTAACACAAATGTTTATGCGGTGCTGTTGAGAAGAGCCAGGACTTGGTGTGTGCTGAACTAACACTGCAGCAACTGTGCTACAACTCTATTTCCATTTCAGATGCTGATCCAGCAACAACTTTGTATGCGTATATACATACATCTCACACACACACACACACACACACACACACACACACACACACACACACACACGTTTATTTATGTGTGCAATTCTTCAAGAGCTGTAAAAAACCTAAGTAAGTTCCTATGAGGGAGGTTTCTTGACCACTAGCCATACTTCATTGATTTTCTGTTTTATGAGACTTTCAAACCCCGTCTCCATCATGCCCAGCTGTAAAGGCCCTTATTCCACCCACGCTTTCAATTATCATCAGAGGCTGTTTAATCTTCACCAAGCCGAGCTCTAACAAAGGACCTGTTGTTGCCTCTGTTACTGGCACAGTTGCGGTGCAGGTTGAGCGTCTCACACACACGTTTGAACACTGGGTATTCACTGGTTTGCACGTTGCTTGTGGGAGGCCTTTGCCATCTCTCCCCCGGGAAGCTTGCCATTTTCTTGTAAGAAACTCTTTCCGTGGACGGGAGACGTTTGTCCTTTGCCGGGTGCCTTGAAGTTAGTTCTATCACAAACATCTCTAATTAGTTCAAGTGTGTGTTCCTTACCAGACTGGAGGAGGGAGACTCGCTGTCATTTTTGGCCCCGGACTTTAACAAGATGGGCTTTCACTGACTTTCCTGGCAGCCAGAGGAGCGTCTTGTCAATAGAAATGTCCACTAGAGCCCTATTGTCCCAGCTAGCCACAACATTTAAGAAGCAATCCAAACAGCAGGGGAGTGGTTAGAGCAGGTGACTTTTATGGCACTCCCAACCCCTGAGAGTGTAGGAGTTTGTGAGGGAGACAAATATTTAACTTTATGACAGCAAGCTACTGCACCTGGGATAACAAGAGAGGAATTGATGCCCGCACAGAGGAGAGGA
>CABHPQ010173312.1:43497-74389 GCA_902168405.1 Peromyscus aztecus | reverse complement strand
CCCAAAAAAGAAAATTTAAAAAAAATTAATTAAAAACAAACAAAAAAACCCACTTCATTCCCTCCATCTTTCTTGCCTCTCCAACACCTCTTCATTCATCTTAGTGTCACTGGGAGCTGCCGTGAGGACACAGTATGTTTTAATTGACGTTTTGAGTAAAATGCACACACAAAGAAGACTTGGTTAAAACGATATTCCTTTCCTTTTTGTTTTAGCTTTTATCATGTCAAGATATTTTTCTGAGTCATTTCTGGGCTTCATGAGAGTGCTTTTTAAAAATCATATAATTTTTATAAATTCTTCGAGAATTTCATGCCTTTTCATATAGCCCACAAGACTGATTTTTATCCATGAATGTAAATATCAAAGGAAATGCTTTATTGATCTTGGGTGTGCATGTTTTTATATATATATATATACATATATATATGTGTGTGTGTGTATGTACATTTATATATATTATATATTATAATTATATGTTATATATAATTATATATCATATATATAATGTACATACACACATATATAAACCATATGTGATGATACCCAGGCTTTAGTTTTCCCATGAGTCACATAGTTACGCAGGTGTTGGCTATGGTTAGTGAAGTAAACACCCAGACACATACTTACATCTCTGTGTATACACACATTCCATTTGCTTCATTTCTTTCACAGATAAATTTAAAATGTGCCTTTTAGACCAGTGGTTCTCAACCTGCAGGTCATGAGCCCTTTGGGGGTCACAAATCAGATACCCTACATATCAGATATTTACATTACAATTCATAACAGTAGCAAAATTACAGTTCTGATGTAACAACAAAATAACTTTATGTTTGGGGGTCATCACATCATGTAGAACTGTATTAAAGGGTTGCAGCATTAGGAAGGTCGAGAACCACTGTTCTAGACTGAATTAACACCCCCCAAAGAGTACATGACATTATTATGGAAGTTGTAGGTCATATTTAAAAAAAATCTTAACTTACAGTGTAAACTCCCTTGATATGATTTTGTAATAGGCCTATGCTTACAGTAAGCACACAAATGGAGAGGTACACACATTTGAAATAACGCTGGTAAGGTGGGAATGATACATACAGGAAGCACAGTTGTTCTGCAGGGACTAATAGAATTTGGGAAATACCACAAGTTATGCTAGTGAATGAGTATAGAGTCTTCTCAAGCACAAGGGGATAAGGGTGTGGGGTAGGCATTTCAATTTTAAAAATTATTTGAAACTATAGAAATGAGAAGACAGGAAAAGGAAGAACCTTGGATACAAGTTCAACCAGGGAAATAAAATCAAAATTCAAAAAAATAAGTCTCATAAAACTGCATCCCTACTGAGTTTCCTCTTTGCTTCACAAGACTGGGCATATTGTGTCTATTATAGGAAGGACTTTGGTATTCTCAGTCTAGTGGGCTTGAAACAATACACCACAGTGCCTGGGACCTTTAGTAAAGTGTGTAAGACAGGACCCCATAAGTGAGTGTAATGGTGACTATTTGAATCAAATGCTCTTAAACTGTCATGTCTGTTTCTCTATGGTCTGTCAATTATAACTCCAGGAAGAAAGCCTCTGAACCCAGGATTTATACAACCCAGCGGTATAAAAAGGCCTCATTCTAATGCAGCTGGCTTATTTATAGGGTGCCTTATCTTTCAATATCTGCATACATTGTGTAATGTTCAAAGCAGAGTAAATCTATATCTTTAAACATCTGGCATTTCCTTATGGTGAAGTAACAAACACCCTCTTCAACCTTTAGAAAATACATAGTAAATTTTTTTACTACATATGGTTCTATGATGTGAGTGAGTGTCACAATGCTAAAGGCTTGGTTTTCATCCCACACTCTTACTGGGATTTACTACAAGAAGTAAGCCATAATGGGAAGGGTTTAGATCTTTGGGGTATACCCTAAAAGGGGGATTATGGAATTCCAGTCTCTTCTTCTTTCTCATTTTTTTGAATTCTGATCATATGATCATTAATGCCTTCCTGCCATGATGTCTCACCATAACCCTAAAGAATGGGATCCATGGTTACAGAATCAACCTTCTAAAACTAAGATTATCTTGGGTGTTTGACATAGTAACATAACACTAGAAAGTTAACTAGGAAAGTTGACCTCTTAATGATGTCTAAAGTAATTTATGAATATCATAATAGTTGTTGGCTGCAGACATGCATGTACTCCTCTCTATAAACCTTTTCAGATGTGCCTGTCATCATGCCTTGCAGATGGTGATTTGAGTGGTCTACATTTGACCTCCAAGGAATAGATAGGAGACTCTTGATTGAAGGTAGGGGGCACACACAGCTTGGAAACAAACACTGAGGTGATTATACTAATCTTCCTGTTTCTGAGTTGACTGTCACCAAAGTAATTCAACGGCATTATTTTAGAGATGAATAAGAAGGGCCAGAAAAGGGTGTCCAAAGTTACATAGAATGCAAGGTAAAAACTCATATTTGGATTTCCTTGATTATTTTCTAGTTTCCTTTGTAGTGAATCCTTGGCTCAACTCACAGTGTATGAGGAGATGAAATGCAGCTTTAGAGATGAAAAATGTATATTTCATTCCTCAAGGGATCCTAAGCTTGCATAATCAAACAATTATGTCACTAACTTGGCGATTTTAATATGAAAGAGATTAGCTAATTAGACTCTATGTGGCAGATGCAAATGTAAAACAAATGTAAGTGATTCCATTAGTCACCACATCTCTCCCAGATGCAGAATACAAAACCAGAAACTATATCCACCGCCCGAGAGGAAAGGTGGAACTATCTCATGCTGAGCAGGATGACTCAACTTCCTGAGCTATGAATGAGGAAGTGAGAAATAATCTCCAGGGCCAGTGTCAGCAACCTTGAAATGAAATGAAGGTAGGAATTATTGCTTGAGCCACAAAAGCCTCAGTGGTCTGATGTTCCTTATAAATTTTTATTTATGTGATCAGGGTTACAAGAACAAACAGGTCAGTGACTAGCCAAATGAAGTCACATTCTAGGACACCACAGTCACATTTGACCTTACTGTTCAAAATTTTGAAGCACTGTCTTGATACTGAGTTTTCCCCTTTGCTTCGAGATAAGAGGTGGAAGGGGGGGGGGATAAAATGTATGTATTTTTTTATTTCTCAGAACGCTTGATCATTCAATGCTACTTGTAAAAGAAATAACAGAAGTGAAAGAAAAGGAGAGAAGGGTGCTGGAAACTGAGTTCTGGTGACCAGCCCTGTGCTAACTCATTGAGTACAAACTCAGAGTAGCCAAGGCACCTATGCTCAGTGTGGTAGAAGTATCAAATGCTATTCCTCCCATCTTACCCTCCAGAGAAGCAAAACAAACACAAAAATGTTCTTCTGTGTGGCATCTAGGGTTACTCAAAAGATGAAAGTGGTTAGGGAATCATTGAGTGGAGAAGAGTTCATACCAGAAAAAGCAAAGTAAAACTCTGTGGTCAATACTGTCCACAGGAAGGAAGGTGAATGCTCCGTTAGAGGACACATTTTCCTTCAGAGCAATACTTGGATGAAGTCTTACTAATTGGACATGGCAAGCTTTTAGTCTTTTGTCTTTAGTGTTTTTCTCCTGTTGCTGTGGTTAAATACCCCAGCAAGAGCAACTTAAAGGAGAAAGGGTTTATCTTGACTCATGATTCAAGGGTAACCATTCATAGCAGAGAAGTCGAGGCAGCATGAGCTTGAAATAGCTGGTTAGGGCACATCCACAACCAAGAGGCAGAGGGATGGATTCATGCACTCTCTTCTTTTTATGTGGTCCAGGACAGAAGCTCAGGGGACCGTACTGCCCACTGTTAGTAGACATCATTAAGAGGTCAACTTTCCTAATTAACCTAATTGACATATGCCCTCACAGGCACACCCAGAGGCTAAGTAATCTCTAACAGGTATGCCAAGAGATGTTTCCAAGGCGATTTAGGCTCCTGTCAAGTTGGCAACAGTATCACAGTCATATTGAAGTTTTACTCTTATTGATATGTATTTTATCCATTTTCTGTCTCCAGCCTTCCTGGTGGGAGCAAAGTCCAGAAAGGAGAGATATAGAGTAAATAAAACCAAAGCGCCCATCCCTTCAGTATATACACAAATGAGTTATCCTTTTCAAACATAAATGGCTTCCTGAAGCCAAGGTTAGTTATAAAGCTTTGTCTTTAAAATCTGAAAGGCCAAGGGTGGGCAAGAGATCACCCTTACACAATAGAAACAGGCTAGCAGGAATTAGCCAAAATGACACTTATCACAGGCCAGAAAGCTGTGTTAATTCACTTACCCCTCCCATTAACCAAGGCGAAGAGAGTGTGTTAACTGTCTAAACTTCAGCTTAGACAGTCACAAGAAGTAGCAATGCCACCTTATGCTGAGAGTAGTGTCTAAGGCCAGGCTACGCTGCTTGTCCAGCAGGGAAAGCTGCAGACTCGGGACTGAAACCATCTATACCTACATTGCTAAGATATCCCCAAGGCGCTTCGTCTCTGGCGTGTAGTGGAAGGTGAGGTTGCGTGGAGCATAGTTAACTACGAGAAAATGCAGTGCAGTGACTGTACCTGAACATGACTTCTTCTGGCTGGGAGGAGGAGCCGGTCGCACGACTACCAGATACTTTGGCTCCGCATCTGAAAAAAAAACAAACAAAAAAACACATCATCTTTCAACAACATCCTTTCAGAACCAGCATGGGAGTTATGCACCATGTCCTAAACGACCATTTCCTGGTGTTAAACTCTCTCTGACCCTGGTATCAGTGAATAAGAAGACTCGAGAGCTGGAAAATTAGTACTTTCTAAAGAGTCCATTAAGTTTTAGAAATGGAAGTTAGATCCATATTTTCAAACCCAAATGGGCATGGGTGGGGAAGAGGTCTTTAAAAAGCACACGCTACACAGACCTTTCTTTTTAAGTAAAATCACTTTATTCTTACTAACTCACAAATGAAAACATCGCACGGCTAGTTTAAGAAAACCACTCAAAATCCCTGCCCAGTCCCAAACCCTGTGCATCTCAACGAATGGCTATGCCATCAGAATGTCCATTGTGAAGCTATGTGGCTTTGCGTAGGGTTTTACACTTTCACTATCATACATTCTTATGAAGCACTAAAGATGAAAAATAAAAAAAAACCCTGCAAGTTGAAACTAGGAAAAAAATAGCTTTCTATCATCTTTCATGACTCCTGTGTCCTTCTGCCGCCATCCCTTCTTTCCACATCATCTACTGTTATCCTCTTTTAAGCCTTTCTAAATTTTATGCTATACCCACACACTCATTTACACACACACCTGCATATAAGCATATGCACCACATGCTTTCCTAGGGTCCTCAGAGGTCAACAGAAGGCATCTCATCTCCTAGAACTGTAGTTACAGGTGGTTGTGAGTTACCACGTGGGTGCTGAGAACCAAACCCCGGTCCTCTGTAAGAGTAGCAAGTGCTCTTAACCTCCGAATCATCACACCAGCCAGATATATTTATTAATTCTTTGAAAATTTCAGACACGTATACATTTTAATAATATTTAGCCCCTACTTCTTCCACCAACAACTCCTGGATTCAGCCCATGACCATCCCCAATTTCACATCTTTTCTTCCACTCCACTGAGTCCTATTTTGCTGCCCTATATGCACACGTATGGTGCCATCCACTGCAGCTTATCAGTGAAATAGAAGACACAATCCTTAAAAATATTTAGGTCTTAAATTATGTAAGTAAAATTATGTTAAACCACATTAGATACTATGCTTAGTCTTAGATAAAAGGCTGAGAAGCAATATTAAATTAAAAGATGTGAGCTTATTCAATAAGGACTGAGTAATTAATGAAATAGCCTTTTTAAAAACTAGTATGTCCAAGATGACTGGTTGGTAAAACATATATAAACAAACAAACAAACAAAAAAAAAACACGGGCTGGAGAGATGGCTCAGAGGTTAAGAGCACTGGCTGATCTTCTAGGGGCCCTGAGTTCAATTCCCAGCAACCACATGGTGGCTCACAACCATCTATAATGAGATCTGGTGCCCTCTTCTGACATGCAGGCAGAACACTGTATACATAATAAATAAATAAACCTTTAAAAAAAAAAAAGCAGAACCTTTAAAAAAAAAAAACACTTGAAAAGTAGTATTCTACCTAGCGATTGTATTGAACTGGTTGATGAGTTATTACCCCAATAGTTTTTCAGGAACTTTAGGACCTGAGACTTCTTAGTCATCAAGTTTGACTTAGCTGCTATAGTCAACCAGAGTTCAGCACTACTTGCTCAGGTAGACCTTTTTATTTTTATTCTGTATTTACATTTCCCCTTTGTGGCTATAGAAGAGGCCTTCTTACCCAAGGCTTTAAGGAGCCAACTTCGTTTACATGGCTGGCATCTCCCCATTTGCTATAATCTGCTTAGTTACTGAGGTAAGGAACCCCGGCAATCTTTGGAACTCACCTCAGGCCTGTGTCTGTTGCATAGTTGCCTCATGACCAGATGAATACATGACCATATGACCTCATGAACACAGGTAAGGTGTGTTCAAGCTTCCTAGAGCCCCATGGGTTGGAAAGTGTATCTTGCTTATTTAAAACTCCCATAAGAAATGCTCAACCCAGATTCAATAATAGGACTATAACCACCATCGGGTGAGTTTATTAGGGTACTAGGACAATGTAGGTGTCAAACTATATAATACATGCTTTCTGTGTGCAAAATAACTGTTAATAAACGCACACACTAAATGACATGTTATGCTGATCCTGCATATTCTGTGCAATTATCTCGTGTAATAGTGAGATCACTGAGACATGGTCAGCTTCACAGGCATGCAACATACACAGTTGCACCCTTCACAGGGACCCCATGTTTGGTTCCTATCACCATCTGGAAATTCTTTTTATTTATTTATTTTTTCTTCTTTTGTGTATGTGTATGTGGGTGGGTGCATACACATGTGTGTGGAAGACAAAGGACAACTTGTGGAAGTCAGTTCTCTCCACCATGTGGGTTCCAGGGATCAAACTCAGGTCATAGGGCTTAAGGAAAATCACATTAACCTCCTGAGTCATCTCACCAAACCCCTGAAATTTTTATCACTTTGATCTTTGAACTTCATTTTGTAAAATTAAGTCTCATGGGATAATGAGGCATGCTCGAGAACAAATGGAGCCAGAAATAATAACACTTGTCCATGGGTTTCTGCCTCCCTCTTTACATAAAGCATTCCAAGTGCAGCTAGCTCCAGGTTTTGTGAGACCCTGTCTTAAAAACTAAGGGGTAAAATAGAAGAAGATACCAGAAATAGAGTTCTGGCTTCCACATGAACATGCACAGGCCAGCATGCCGGCACACACATGTGGACACACAATAGAAGAGGACAAGTAAATCTTACCACTAAGAAAGAATATGTGGAGGGAGTCACTGACAGCCCCAACATGACACATTGGCCACTCAAGCCAGAGCTTGCTTCCTTGAGAAATAGGTGGGGGTTTAAAGAAACACAAACCAGCAAGGAACGTCTTTCTGCCCATTTTTGCTGTGCCAAACGGAAGAAAAGAGGACAATTCAATTCTAAGTTTCCCCTAATTCAGAAGTAAAAAAGAGCATCCACAGAATATGCAAGCCTGTATCAAAGGTGAATAAAAGTGGAGACATTTTGTGCAGCTTTTCCTCAGTTTTGCTTAGAAATCCCCATGCATGCAGGAACTATAAAATGCTGACTGCACACTTCCAGCCCTGCTGTTGAGATGTAAAGGTTCTGGAATTCACACTGAAAATGGGTATCGTGCACTGTCACTGAGGTCAAAGGTCCACAAACTATAGTTTATAATTTTCCTTCTTTAGAATTACATTAATTAGCAAATAACACATGATAAAATCATGTCAGAGACTGTGGGAGGAGGAGGTTTACCCACTAATGATAATCAATCCTGTTTTTTTTTTTTTTTGAAACAAGGGCCCTCAATGTTAGTTTCACATGTGACCCTACAATTATATAAATATCTTAATCTAGTCAACTGTCTCTTTAATAAGTCTCAACAATGCCCTTCTATAACACAGAGGCCATGTTTACTAAACATGAGCTTTACTAAATTGTTCATCATGGTAGAGTTAGAGCTAACACTTAATTACTCCCTTAAGACAGACTAATTATGGGTTAGTAGCTTTTTGAAAAGGACTTGAAATGCTAGAGCAATACATACACCAAAGACAGTGCCCGGGATCCAACATGGTCATGGGAACAATTTAAAAATCAGTTGGTTTTTTTGGTTTTTTTGTTTTTGTTTTTGTTTTCTTTTTTAGTTATGTTCACAGTCGCTTTGCACAGGCTGTGGTAGTGTGTCAACACCTGGAACAGAAGTGGAACACTGGGTGTGTGTACTCACTCTTACTGCTCATTAAATACTCCCAACTTACAGTGTTTCAGTATTGTTCATGCTCTGTTGGTGATACAGACATGGGAAGATAGAGCACTAAAGTCAAGATTTCTATTCCAGTCTGTATTTTGGATTTGTAGCAGACTGAGAATACACTCATTGTGGTCTTCGTGGATGTTCTACCAAAAGTAATTATTTCATTATTTAGGGAACATATACAATTAAAATCTCAATGCAAGATAATTTATATAGGATGCAGTTACTTTAAATTTGTAATTCTGGTGGTTAATCCTACAAACTGGTACAGCCCAGTTTAATTTAATTTGCTTAGTATTGTAAATGCCATAGGGTAAAGGATAAGAGAATTTACTGTTTAAAGAGGTCAAATATTGAAGACATATATGGACATATATTGTCTTATTTTTAGTCAAGGATATGATCCTACTATATTTGCCCAATTTAAATTCTAACATTCAAATTTTAGCTCTCTTTCTAGTAGAGAACTCCAGTCTTGCAAGAGGCATTGCTCAGAATGTTGTCAAAATGGAAGGTATTCCTGTCCTGCGAAGCTTCTACCGTGCATATGTCTACACAAACATGAGGTAAGCCAGCGTGATCTTTGAAAAATCATGTCAAGAGCTTAAACACATTCATTCATTCATGCATTCATCTCTCATCTCTTCCTGCCCCTCTTCCTTCTCCTTCCTTTCCCTCTCTTTTCCCTGTTATTCTAACAACTTGGTTTTATGTTGAATCACATTTCCCTCTCTAAGAGGCTGACGTTCAATCTTGCTTGGCTATTAGTGGGACAAAGCAAACACTTCTCTAGGGACTTTTCATCCCCCCCCCCCCCCCATTTACTAGGTGGAGGCAAACCACAGTGGCTATTTTCACAGAGCACTTTATGCTGGTTAAATTTATTTGTAATTATACAGATTATAAGCTAGTAACTAATTTGTATTATACTAATCATATGTTAGCAATATTATCAATTTTCTTAAATCCAAAAGTGGATGTGCTCTATAAGACTGGAGGACAGACTATAAGGGAGGAAATAATAAAAATAAATAAATACAAACAAGCATCACAGATTCCAAAATACAAATATTTCCCCAAGAAAATTATACACCACCTTCATTCATAAATATCACTGTAAAAAGTCTTCAAAATATATTGTCCAACAGACGCTAATGCTACAATCTAATTAGGTGTGGTTTAATTACTGTGAACAAACGTAAGGTGACTTTAGAAGACTGCATTCATAGGCCCTGAAAACACAACTGACAAGATGCAAAGCCAATTTTAAGAAAGATGGGGGTTCTCTTTTGGGAACCTAAACACTAATGGGACATTTTTCTAGACATTTGAGGGCGCTTGCTACTCACTGGGGCCAACACTCAGTTATCCAGTGGCAAAGGATCATGGTAGTCAAGAGCCATGGGGAAGACTGAGCAGAGGTATTAGTGATGTGCTAACTTCACAATGGTTACTAAGTTATGAACACAGTTTAGTAATTTTAATAAGTCATTTAGATTACTAGCTTTTTATTAGTTATGCAGAAAAAGAATATCTGTGGAACCGTAACTATCAGAAACTAAGTGAGCCCACCTTTTAGAATATTTCCAAGTCTCTATAGAAAGACTTGGTGAACTGAGCTCAGGCTAGCCCTGGCCACACTTTGAGTTCAGGCTTTGTTCATTAATGCATCCTTAAGCCTGAAAAGCAGTAATTATCCAATTAGCATATTCAGAAAGAAGGAATCCCTGGAGCTTTGCATGAAGAATGGAGAAAACTATTAGGGACTGTGAACCAGCACAGTCCATAAACACAAACCACTGTTTTCACAAACTCCATAATTCTTAAGCAGAACATTAATAAATCTATTTACAGAACTGTTTCTTTTACTTAACAAAATTATTTATACCAAGTATGTGTTTTAGCATGGATCAATAAACCTTTTCCTTTCTGCCTGAAAAATAATTGGAGACAATTTGACAAACTCTGGGCCATTTGGTAACTATTTCCATGAAATATTACAAAATCTTTTAAATGATGAACCTGTGCCCAGTTTGACAGAACATACTGCTATGCCCCTCAGTTCAAAGAAAATTCTGGCTCCCTCGGCCTCCAGGACTGACTGGAATAACACCAAAGTATAAAGGATCCACAGAAGTGTAGCCAGCCCCATCACAGAACCACCACCAGCCACGAAGAAAAGACTTGGATGTCAGCCACAGAAGGGGTCCAGATATTTATACACCTCATCTGAGGGAGCTCACAGCTTAGGCGGGCGTTTGTCACAGGACAAGTCTGCACAGTTGATGACTCCAGTGAGAAGCAGCCCCTGCTCTCCGGCCAGTGGAGTGGGCGGGGTCTCGAAACATGGAAAGGGAACTCTGCTCTGATGGACGAAGAGGTAAGCAAAGGGGCTTTTCTTTCCAAACCCAGGGTTGGCAGAGCTCTGCTATACCCGGTCACTTCTCACAGTCTACTAAAGTGTTTGGAAGAAAACACTTAAATAGTGTTCCCAAAACAGCACCACCACTTCAAAAACATATCCCAGTGAAGGAGACGTCCAGGGAGTTTTGCTCAGTGTTCTACTTTCATTTGATGAGATTTGGGGAGGCAATGCTATTAAAGACATATTTCACCCAGGACTAGCTGTATTAATTGTGGGTCCGATGCAGAAAACAAGTGATGAATGAAACCCTTCTTTATAAGTAGAGAAAACGAATTATTAAAGACATAAAAAAAAGAAAAGAAAAGAAAAGAAACCAGGCCGTTGTTTCCTTTTTCCACTATCTCCGCCTCCACCAGTTATGGTGTTGACTTACCATTTAAGGTGACACTCTGGAGATGGGCTCCACTCATCTGCTAAGCATCCTCCTCATTCTGACTCCCAACAACTTGGGACTCTCCTGTGTTCCATTATGAGGTTCCGTTTCTCCAGGGGGTATGTTGGGAGGTAGACTCAGTTGGGAACCCTAGTGGGTTTTTAGAAAGCAGACCAGCACTGCCGCTTGCTCTCTCACATACATGCTCTGTGCTCTCTCGAGCACAGGCCAACTTCCCATCCTCACATATGCGCCAGCCACACGACCCCATTTGCCACGCTGTGGTGCAGCATAAGGCCTTTTCTAGATGTGCCTGCCTAGTCCTGAACTTCAAAGCCTCCAGAATCGTGGGCCCAGATATCTCTCGTTTTAATAAAGTAAATACATTTAATAAAAAATCCTAGTCTCAGGTGTTCTGACATAGCAACAGAAAATAGACAAAGACAAAAATGTGTCCCATTAGGGTCTACCCCATTATCAAAGTTTCTTCTCTGTCTGCACTCTCAGGACAGAAAACACAAACTCTCTTTCCCGCAAATCTGTCACTCCAACCTGTACACCCCATATGACTGCAGTCCATGCATTGGGACTATCACGTACCTGAGTAGGGGCAGAATGGTACTTGCTTCATCCAAATGCTCTAAGGAATGTATAGTGATACCTCCAGTTTGTGCAAGCACAACTGCCACCACATCTGGCCACATGGCACCATAGTACGATGTACCTACCCTAGCTCTTCCTGAGCTCACACCCGAGGGTCTGCTGGAGGGTCTGCTGGAGATGGAAGCCAGTTGAAATAGCTAATTGAGAATAAGTAGACAGCATATGCAGGGATGGAGGTGGCTCTGAGCGAATGCATGGGGAGCAGATGAAGTCTTGAGTGAACGGCTGTGTCCATGTCAATGACACAGTGTCTCAGACACACACACACACACACACACACACCCCAGAACTGGCAGAGCCTTCCCCAGGCCAGACTCAGGGAAGTGACAATGCCTCCCTCTGATTGGGTATTCAGATGTTGGCAGTGTGTAAAAATCCAGCAACTGAAGCTTCCTCCTCCTGATGACTGCAACCTGATTCTGCTCCCCTACAGAGGCCTTCGACCAAAACTAGCTAATCCCTCCTCCTGTGCTGTACATGAGAAGTGTGCTGAGGTTCCTAATTGTGTAATGGGTGCCCTCTCCAGCCCATCTGACCACAGCTTCTGTGTGTCAGGAAGTGAGTGTGTGTGTGTGTGTGTGTGTGTGTCTGTCTGTAATTTTTCATTTCCTTGTTGCCTCAGTCAGGTTTCCAAGACCAAGCCATGATGGACACAGTGAGCAAGGGCACACAAGTCTTGGAGACAGGACAGTTGCAAACTGAACTAAGAAAGTGAGGGGTGTGGGAGGCCAAAGCACAAAAGCTCAGGCTCCACCCCCTACTCCTCCCCCCCAGGGGTGGGGGGCATGGGTCCATCAGACATCAGTCACTAAATGAAATGTAAAGGAAACTAAGAATTGAGAAGTGTGATAACAGCTCGTTTCACTGCGAACCCAAGGTCCTCCAAGGGCACTTGCCACCTGCTCATGAAGCCAGCACTGATCTGACCCTCTACTCCCTGTCCCTGCATACTGGGTACATCTGCTGTCCCATCTTGTTTCCTGTGGTCTGGCACAGAGCCTGGTACATCTCATCCAGCCACTGTCCCAACCTAACCCTCCTTCACTTTCCCTGTGATAGATTCTCTCCCTAACATCACAAATACTTGGTACCATATTTCTCTGACCCATCTGCCCTAAGGGCCAGTACACATCCTTTCCCACTTACCAAACCTATCAGATACTAAATTGCTGGCTTTCTTGCCTGTAATATTTTCCTTGTCTTTGCTCATATGTGCCTCCCACAGAGAAGCTTAGCATGGGGTATTTGTTGTCCATTAGCTGTTTTAATGTTTGGCTGGGGCTAGAGTTTTGAAGTAGAGCCTATTCTGGTACTCATACATTTACCCATGAACTCTGCAATGTTCAACATACCACTCTAGAAAGATCTAGTGCATGATCAGGACTTCATTTGGACATGTTTTCTCCAAAGAATAGTGTCCAAAGTTAAAGACTTCAAGCCAGCAGAGTGTCATTTCCCCCAACCCTTTAAAAATGCTCTAGTGGGCATTACCAGGTAGAGGTACAGTGCCAAGAACTGTTCTCTAAAAGGAGTTTTCCCAGAGTTGAAAAGAACCAGGATACATGTAAGGCGTGGGGCAGAAAAGCAACGTGTTGTGGTGACTAAGGGCCAAGACAGATCTGGAGTCAGCCTGCTGCTGGCATATCCCTAAACCTCCAGGGATCCTGTGTCTTCCCTGGAATAAAGATGCTGTTTACAGTATCTGTTCTACAGGGCAACTCCCAGGAACAACTGACCAATTCCTTGGCCTAGAACATTGAGGGAACTCAAAATCAAAAATCATTGGTTGATGAAAATCTCCATCCCAGCATAGGCTAAATAGCTACTGTGCACCCCATTTGGTGAGTGGATACAGTAGAGAACTCAGACAATATCTTCCCTTTATTTCCCTTCTAACAGGGCACCCTCAATGGCAGAGTGAAGTTTGGGCTGTCACTTCATGATCAGACTATGAAAGATCTGAGGGTCACGATGAGAACTCTAGGCTTTCCCTTGCAAATAGATCAAGCAGGCATCTTTCCAACTACTGAGAAAGTGGGGCACACTTAATAATTACACCAGGCAAGAGGTGTAAATCTTGACATGCCAGGCAAGCCAGGCATTTACCAATAGTACAATGACCCCTAAACTCAAAGAACTGTTTCTCCCAGAGACTACCACTCCAGGCCATGAGAGATGCTTTGTTTTGGTGACAATGAGCCTTGATTGGAGAACTGAGAATAGTTCAAATTCACTGAGTCTGGTTATCAAACACATGGGGCTGATAAGGCCCAGCTCTGTCTCTGGGAGGCCTCCTTAGGCTGGCGAAATAAGACACAGGGGAATCCATGCACAAAACCCCACAATCTGACCACAACACAAAACAGTAAAGCCAAATGCAGCTCTTCACAGCCCAGCACGTGGTATGACTCACATAAGCCAAAGAACACCGAGTGTGCTGGGCAAGTAACCCATTCCAAGAGAAAAAACTTGACAATTGTAAAAGTTGATAAAGACTATCGTCCTTGGTTTTGAGATATCCCTAGAAGCAAAGAAAATTCTACCATCTTATTCTTTTCTTCTATTCTCACTTTCTGGATAACCCTGAGACCCTCCAGTTTAACCTTTTAGCGTCAGCTAGCTTTCCATTTAAAACCTCCTTCCTAACAGCCAGACTCTTGCAATGATTCTGGAGTACAATATCCAGAGTAAAACATCCTTTTAGCCCATGACAATGGGGGACATTTTAAATGTATAACCAATCATGAATTTTTGAAAGTTAGATTTTGATTTCAGTTTACCTGATACAATATGGTTGAAAAACAAAATTCTGAGATAATACAAATTTATTTTAGTGAACTTCTAAGAAAAGATAGACTTGGAGATGATATATTAGATCAGGAAGATGAGTAAAATCCAGTTAAAGTACAGAGAATCCAGCAGAAAAAAATAGAATATTCAAAAGATTTATCTTGAGCAGCACATGGGGAAACAGGCGTCTATTTTCAGGACAGGCCCTTCTGGTGAAAACCCATGGTGAACTGGCTAAATGATGGTATGCATTTATTAAGAACTTAATGCCTTCTATGCCAATAGCTTTAAACACCCTTTCATGAGTCTTACTTACATCTGCTAAATTATATGCCTTGGAAGAAAATCAAATGATTCTAGGATATCTTGTTTTTAATGAAAAAAATTTGGATTTATCTTGAAGATTTAAAGCCAAATACTTCCCACATAGTGAATATATTTCCAATAAAATAACTAACTCAGAAAGTGATTTTAAATAAAAGAGAGAAAAAAAAACTATCTTAAGTGGTACTCACAGTTCTCTCAGACTTTGTGAGTCTCAAATTTAACCCTTTCCCATTCATTAATTTATAATATTTCTAAGTTCAATTCAACATGAAAGGAAAAGGAAATATAAGGTCCCTAGGATCTTCGGCTGGTAGAATTGTTTTATTTAGGTAGAGTATGACGGAAGACAGGTTACACATGCACACATGTGCATACATGCATGCACATGCATGCACACACACACACACACACACACACACACACACACACACACACACGCATGCACAATTACTAACATTAACAGTAATGCTAAAAGCAGGTGCCCAAGCTCTTGGTGCCTGTAGTAGATGGCAGCAGCTACCCAGGAGGCTGAAGCAGAAGGACCCCTTGAGTACAGATGCCCAAGGCCAGGTGAACAGCACTGTAGAGACTTGGGACATTCACTTAAGCTTAGATTTCCTTATGTGGTCTTATCAACCTTCCCAAGGATGAGACCACATGTCACATGTAGTGATAACCCTGACCATAAGATTATTTTCGTTGCTACTTTGTAACTATAATTTTGCCATTGTTATGAACAGTAATGTAAATATCTGATATTCAGGATATCTGATATGTGGCCCCTGGGAAAGGGTCGTTTTCGCCCTCCAAAGGGGGTCACAACCCACAGGTTGAGAACCACAGGGTAAGACGCTCCCAAAAATGCTGTGTGCTCAACAGCTGTCTCTTCTTTTGGTAACTGCCCACCTTCATGGCTGACACCTGTTTGCCGTTTGATACTTACCTAAGGATTCAGGGGAGGTGGGCGGGCTTCACCTGGTCTCCATGGCCACACTGCATCACTCCCTCCTGTTGTTTTTTCCTGCCTCGTCTCCACCAGTATTTGTCCAGGCCAACATATTTAATCCCCTGTGTAGCACCTTCATTTTCTCGTCAAGCTTACTTCTAGCTATTTTCTGCCAACAAATCCACAACCACTTTCCTTGTGCTGTCTGCCTTCAGTAGAATAAGTAGTAACAACCTCCATTGTTTTAAACCTTATCCCATTTCTGAGCAAAATGATTAAAGAATGCACAAATATGTTATGTAGAGATAGAAAAGGGAAGCTACAAGTCTAAACTGCAATGGTAGAAGTACGTGATACTTTTTTTTTTCTAGTTTTCTAGTTAAATATAAGAGTTAAGGGGAAGAGCCAGCAAGATGGCTCAGCCAGGAACATGCTTGACGCTGAGACTAATGTCCTGAGTTCAACGCCCGGAACCCACATTTTGGAAAGAGAGAAATAGTTCTCAGACCTTGTATGCTATTATCATGACTTCCAGCCCTCCACGCCATAGATATGAAAATTGAATTTAATACAGTTTTAATTATATGAGAGTATATAGCTTATACTATATGAGAGTATAAGCTGTGTTACATTTTACAGCATCTAATTTTTTATTCACATCTCCATTTCTATAAGTGAACTCTATTCAGGATGTTTTGAAACTTGAGATTCTTCTGAGAAATAAAAGTGAAACACATCAAAATAAGAAACTATTAAAACTTTACGCAAACTTACTAAGTTATCAGTTGACTAAATGAAACTGTTATTCTCTCGTTTTCACTTGTGTTTGGTAGAGTCAGTCAAATTTCTTATTATATATTCTTACTAATAACTAATTTACTAGGGATGCTGGAAGGTATTAAATCTAGAAAACGGGGAACCACCGTGTCTCCCTTTGGAACCTATGGTTGTGGAATTCTAATCAGCACCTGCTCTCTATCTACCAAGAGCAAGAGGTAGCTTCAATGCAGGAGCCGCCACTTGATGATGAAACCATGATCATGGGAGCGAGGTGTGTGGCTGGCCACCAAGGCTGCATCACAACCTTTGATTTCGCTTTGGATTTGTTTCCAGATCTTTTGGGAGCTGTCCCTGTCAAGAAAACAGGCTTAGGGCACAGCACTAAGATGAACATGACTATTTTTTTCAGTTAACAACATCTATGATTTCCTGGCCTCACTTCTCAGTGACAAACATAAAACCAAACTAAATCACACCACCACCCTTTGACCAAGGGTTTTCACACTAGACACTAAAATCATGCATAAATTTCCACCAAAACTTTAGTGGAAATATAGACTAACTTCTTTAGCGACTGAGACAAAGCTCAGAAAGATAAAGTAAATAAAAACAAGACCATTCAGCTTAATCTATCAGAAACTGATAAAATTTATAAAACATTCGCACTCTATGTTGGGATATATATATATCTATATAATCTGCTGTGCATCATTTACCCAATTTCACAACACTCATGGAAGATCATTATTTTATACACAAGAAAAATGAAATGCAGAGAAGTTGGATATCTTACCCCAAACCACTCCACAGTAAGCAAGGGTGTCCAATTTGAAAGCAAGTCTCTTTGACTCATAAGTACTCCTTCTATCTGCTGCCTCTCAAGTAGAAAGCAAACTTTCTTAGGACATGGAAGTCATGATTCTGGCCCAGGGCTCCTTCCAGGACACAGCAACTAAAAGGCCACTAGCTTGCAGTTTCAGCACTAGCCCTGGAATCATTTGCAAAGATGGTGGCTGGGAGTACCCTGAGAAGTCCACAGCTGCACATAGAAAGGCGCTCCTTGGAAAATGATCACACCTGTGAGATTTAAAGCACTGGCCTCCATTAAACCCACTGGACTCCTAGCACCTGGCTAGAAGACAAACTTCAGTCAGAATCAATCTCAATCTCTCTCTCTCTCTCTCTCTCTCTCTCCCCCTCTCCCACCCCCCCACAATGATCAGCAGCTGAACATGAAACTGAGTAGAAAGAGCTACTTGGGAGCAGGTGGCCTCTTTGAGTTCAGGACCAGCCTGATCTACAGAAAAGCAAGAAGCAAATTCTTCAAGTATAAATCAGTGATGAGAACATTTGGGATATGATTCCAAAAAATGAAGGAGTAGGAACCTAGAAGATCTAGTCATTGAGAATTCTGTTTTCATAACATTTCTGGACTCTTGTGGACACTAGATAAATTTTTCTACTGCTTTAATTAATCTACTAAAATCCTTTTTTTCAAATTCTTAAAACTCAGTCTAACTATATAGACTAGGCTGGGCTGAAACTCATGGCAATCCTCCTGTCTTAGCTTTCTAATGGCCATAATGAATGTGAGTCACCACACCAGCTCTACTTAAGTCAGGTTTTACCAAATTTTGTCTGAATATGAATATTAAAACAAGACAGAATAAAATTTTTTACTTTGTGTGTAAGAGTAGTGAGTGACCTAAAAACGCCAATTTATACTTTATAGAAAGATGAAAATATAGAAAAGCTTATGTGATTAGTAAGAATATCAATCCATATGTCACTAAATATTACCTTGAATATTTGTGAGAAACAGCAACTTCTCATGCCACAAGTGAGATACAATAGTGAGCATATCATATGAAAGACTTATGTCAGGCAATGTGACATAATAGCACTTGTTTTGAAAATAAAAATAATTTATTATGTTTGGCTAAAGTCCAGCACACTGGAAAAAGAAACGCTACTATTCCATTACAAAGGGGTGAGTAGGTGCTGTAAGAGATGCTTTCTTTCCACAAAGAAATAAAATTTTCTCGCTCCTTCATCCTCAGGGGATTTCAGCTCACCACTTTACAATCATGAAATCATCACCTGCTCACAGCATATCTGTGAAAACTAGACTTGCTCCTAATGGACAGAACAGAGAATGGCCTTATGGGAAACTTGCAGCAGAAAGACATGAATGCCATGTGTGCAGCTGTGACAGCTAGGATAACGGTCCCTAACCCCCAGAACCTGCGATTATGAGGTGACACAACAGAGGAAATTTACTGTGCAGACAGAATTAAGGCTGATAACCAGCTGACCTCACATGAGGATAGCATCCTGAATTATCCAGATGGGCTCAGGACAACCACAGTTTTTCTAGAGTAGGAGAAGCCTCGGAGACTGGATGTGATATAGCAGCTTGGTCCACTACTGTCACCTTTGAGGTAGAAGAGGAATGCAGACGATTTGGAAAAGGGCAGGAAATGACACTCTCCTCTCGCCTCCAGACAAGATTGTAATGTGGCCAACACCTTGAGTATAGCCCACTACAACCCAGTTGAACTTCTGACCCACAACTCTAAGATGATAAATTTATGTTTTAAGCCTCCAAGTTTGTGTTAACTTGCTACAGTGACAGACATCTGATAAATGGTGGCTAATGAGTCAGGAACAATTGATGCTCGTACAGTCAGGCAAAACTCTAAGCAATCAATCTGATGAGCTGGAAAAGAACGTTTAACTTAGAACATGAATCTACTTTGAAGTAATAAAAACAAAAGCACACAGATTTCTTAGTATAAAGAAATATGGCCAAACAGAGCTGGAGAGATGGCTCAGCCATTGAGAACACTAGCTATTCTCACAGAGGACTGAAGGAGTTCAGTTCCCAACAAGTTAGGTGTGGCTCACAACTACCTGAAACTCTTCTGGCCTCTGCAGAAACCTACACTCATATGCATACACAAACACACACACCCAGGCACATACACATGTGCATGCATGCAATTAAAAATAAAATAAACCTTTTAAAAAGAAACATGAAATGGGGTTGGAAACAGTAAAAGCCACAGGTAGGGATGAGGACAAGAAAACGTTGTCTTTTGGACACAGCAGGGAAGCTGGACATAGAACTCACAGTAGTTGCAACTGCATACATAAAACCTGTGCAAGCTCAAGCCAAACCAAATCCCAGTGTGAACAAAGGCATTGGGCACACAACCCCACCCCCAGCTGTGGGGGTATTGGCAATTTTAGCTGCTGGGAGAGGGAGAGATAATTTTCTATGAGAATGGAGCCCCTGGCAAGTTGACCACTCTCCAGTAGAAGACCACACGGCCAAGAATATTTGGACAGCAAAAATTGGCCTTGAAGGATTTAAAATAAAAAATAAAGTTGGATGGCTAGGGAAGGGAGTTGGATTTGGGGATGGTTGGGGGAGGGGGAGTGAATATGATCAAAACATATAAAAATACTCAAAGGACTAAAAAATGAAAAAGAGCCCCTTATTGGTTGTCCAATGCAGAGTGGCCAGCCTTGGAGCCATATATACACAAACAATAAAAGCAGACTCAGCAGGTTCTATTTATGAACATCTGTATGCACACACACACACACACATACACACACACACACACACACACACAACAAATATAATCAAGGAAAGAGAGGCTATCAACTTGAGAGTAGGAAGGTATGGGAGGGGTTTGAGGGAAAGGAACTAGGAGGATCTGGTGGAGAAAAAAAGGGGGACATGATGTAATTCTATTAAATAGATTTTAAAAGCAAGATATATAAAAAAGAAAAATTGTAGGACTATTTTCTGCTTTTACTAGAATATTAGAAAAGAAAAAGGATTAATAAAAAGAACACATTCATCTAAAGGACAAGGAAGAGCTTGAAGAATGCCACATGGAACAGTCTCCTAGGAGCTCCGGCATCTTTGTCCCTAAGGTTGCTCAAAACACAGGGATTTGTCTGTGATCTGCCCTGAATGAGCAGGTGCTGACTTGCCTGGTAACAGGACTTAACCAATTTACATGACCTCTGGAAACCTGAATATTCTCCACAGCTTTGAGTCCATCATATCCTATACCACAAATATTTGGTGGTGTCCATTCAATGCAACTCGTTCTGACATAACCAATTAGAGAGAAAATGCATAACCCAGACGTTGGACTCTAACCAATGAACATTTTTCAAAGAGGGAGGGGATCATGGCATAGAAAATGCTTAGTGTTTCCAGTGGTTAGCAAGACCTTGGTGTAACCCAGCAAATGACAAGATTAACACAGAGGAAACACACACACACACACACACACACACACACACACACACACACACACACACACAGAGAGAGAAGCAAATGTGGTATTGTGTTCTCCAAAATATTGTGTACCTTAATAAACTTATCTGGGGTCAGAGAACAGGACAGCCACAATATTAAACATGAGGATAGGCAGTGGTAGCATACGCCCTTAATCCTAGCATTCCAGAGACAGAAATCCCTCTGGATCTCTGTGAGTTCAAGGCCACATTGGAAACGGACAGGCATGGTGACAACGCCTTTAATCCCAGAAAGCCAGCCTTTAATCCCAGGGAGTGGTGGTAGAAAGGAGAAAGGTATATAAGGCGTGAGGACCAGAAACTAGAGGCATTTGCCCTGGAGAAGCATTTGGCCTGGTTAAGCATTCAGGCTTCTAGCAGCAGTTCAGCTGAGAGCCATTCGGATATGAGGACACAGAGGCTTCCAGTCTGAGGAAACAGGACCAGCTGAGAAGTTGGCCAGGTGAGATTAGCTGTGGCTCGTTCTGTCTCTCTGATCTTCCAGTGTTCACCCCAATACCTGGCTGAGGTTTGATTTTATTAATAAGAACTTTTAAGATTCATGCTACAAGCAAAGATTCCTCCTTGGTCCCTAAAGGTCACCTCTAATGATCATCAGCTGACCTTAATTATTTTTAAGTGAATTTTTGGTTTTCTGTGTTGCACAAGCAAAAGAAGGAAACAAGTGATAATACAAAGCAAAACAAACTAGGCCAGGTTTTGGAATGGGACAATGATTCAGTTAGGACAATTAGCCTTCCCATGAAACCCCAAGCAGGATCACTGACATGCCAGACAGAGCAACAACAAACACCCCAGATATAATCAGATTAAAGAACTCACATGCTTTCTCTAACTGTAAACAAAATTTTCTACACCCCGAAGCCAAGAGACTTCAATCCCTGGTCACTAAATTCCTCCATTCTGGTCATTTCTCTCCCTCCTAGTCACCAGGTAATACCCCAATACTGGCCATTACAATTATTTTTCAGTTTGGCCTCCTGAGACTTCTTCAAAATGATAATGCATTTCCTAGGTCACACAGCCTGCAGCTAAATCTCTGAGAACTAGATTTTTACCTTCCTTATTCTTGGAAACCTTGGTCCTCTGAGAAGGTGGAATGTGCTTATCATATTCAACAGTTAAAGAAAGCTTTACGAGCAGATGCAGCTTGCCTAGAGGATAATATTCCTCCTTACCAAATGGCCCTCCTTGGAGTTTGTGTAAGCTTTCATACAGATCTCAGCCTAAGCCCTTTTGTTGCTGTGTGGATCACAAGGTTAGGAAGATGTTGGGCATCTCGTAAGGGTACCCAATGGCTCTGCAACTGTAGTTACTCCTGGGGTGGACTGACAGAATACACTAGAACTTCCTTGAGTAGAAGTGACAGGTTGAAAATTCTAGATAACTCTGCTAATATGTAACAGCATCTCTAGACCTGGAATGTTTTCCCTTGATAGGACTATCTCGTTTCCATTTTTAAACCACTTATGGTACTAGAGAACATCATTTGACATATTGAAACTCCTAATATATATACTTAGAATGCTTTAAATAGCACAGCCATTTAAATTTGAAAGGAATGTCGGTTCTTCATTCTGTGGTCTAAATAACAAGAAAAGCAATTATGCAAAACCATATGAATTTGGATATCCTCACTGCTGCTCAGAGGGCATTTTTCTAATATCAAGGTTAAATGCTGTGCATATAGCTCTGATAATTCTCCTAATGTCCCATATCTCCTTTACATGCTCTCTGAAATCAGATTCAAAGTTTGACTGCCTAAACAAGGACAATACCAACAGACTTTCTAATATGGAAGTGGGAAATCTCATAGTGGCCACCCCTCACAAAGAACTGCAGAGAACTAAGGAATGCTGACAGCAGAGAAGGACAATTATTCTTCCCTGGGGATGAGCCCCTTGCTTAATTGTCCAGTTCGAAACGGCCAGCCCTGAAATCATATACTGCAAGCAACACTGGGCAGATTCAGTAGGTTACGATAGTTATGCACATATATAACAACGGAAGAGAAAGAGGTCGTGGATCGAGAGAGAGCAGGAGGAGGGGCCCATGGGAGGGTGGAGTGAGGAAAAAGAGAAAATGACGTAATTATATTTTAAAATAAAAATGTTGAAAAAAAAAGTATGTCAAACACTCCCATCCTTTTCTGCAAACAGCTTTGAAATTGAGTCACTGGATCTTCACTGGAAATGGGTGTGACTATTTTCTTAGAGCCACTATTGAGCTTTGGAGCTTATATATACCTAACTTCAGCCCTTTCTCTCCTCTCCTTTACAGTGGCTTCAACTTCAAAGGGTCCTGTGTCAGTTTAACTCCATGTATTTGAATTCTATTGATCATCCACCGAGGCCTGAAAGTAGCAAGACTAGGGAGCTAACCATTTTAGCCATAAATAGCCAGACTGACTCAATGCTCATCTCCCAAATTATTTTATGTAGCTGGTTGTTTTTAACTCTTTACTCTCTGGGGGCCCACCACCCAGCTCCCAAATAAATACACGGAAACTTAACATTTTCTTATGAATGCCTGACCTTAGGTTGGCTTGTTTCTAGCCAGCTTTCTTAAATTCTCCCATTTCGTTTCCTCCACATTGTGTCTCTGGGATTTTTACCTTTCTCTATTCTATATACCTTTCTTTACTTCTTACTCTGTAGCTGGCTGTGTGGCTGGTTCCTGGTGTCATCCTCTCCTCCTTTTCTTGCTCCTCCTTCTTCCTCCTTGTGTGAGTCTGTGGGAGTCCAGCTCAGACCTGCTCCCACCTTTTGGAGGGTTCTTGGGTGGAAGAGAGAGGGATGAGGAAATGATAGAAAGATTGCAGGGCGTTTACCCACCCACAGTTCCCCAGAGTTTTGAGTGCGAGCAGCAGAAAATATTAGATAGAAGGATTTAGATTGTGGAGAGAAACAGAAAATTAAGGATAGCCCCGAGAGGGCCTGGAACCTATTCCAACGAGCCTATTCCTGACTGTCTCTGCCCCAGGGTATTTATAGAAATGCCAAGGGGTGGAGCAAAAGACCTCCTCCCCAGCACAGCCAAGTGCAGACCATCTCAGACACCTGCACTCAAGCTCGTGGTCTAATCATCCTCTCTATGCGGACCTGCTGGGTAAAGCCACGAGGAACCCGAAAACGGGCTCCCACAAGAGGTAGAAAGAGATGATAAGAAAGACAGGGACACAGGATAGCTTCAGGAGGGCCCTGGGTCAATACCCAGCTGCCGCCCAGAGCTTTATTCAAAGGGACTTTTTATAATATGCCAAGGGGAGAGGCAAAAGACCTCCCCTTTGCAAGATCAAAGCATACCGTACAGCCAAGTGTAGACACCTCCAAACACCTGGTAAACACACCCGTGGCCAAATCATCTCATTATGCAGCCCTGCTGAATAAAGCAAGCCCAGATTCTGACCCTGAGTAAGGTCTCGTTAGATGGCCTCTGTGGGCCACCACACCTCCTTTTCTCCTTCTGTTTATTCTTTCTGCCTGGAAGCCTGGCCTATCCCTCTCCTGCCTAGCTATTGGCCACTCAGTTCTTTATTAAACAAATCAGGTACTTTAGGCAGGCAAACTAACACAGCTTCACGGAGTTAAACAAATGCAACAAAACAGAATGCAACACATTTTTGCATCATTAAACAAATATTCCACAGTATGAACAGATGTAACACATCTTCAACTACTATTCCACAACTATTTTAGGCTCTTAACTCTTCAGGGGAGAATACTGGATAGCCAGTTGTATGTTAGCAGGCACAGAGTTCATTGAGAATGGACCCCTACCTCATAATCAGCAGTTTTTAAAACCCCAGACTACTAGGTTCTTGATTTCCTTGTCAAAAGAATAGAATCTAAATCATATCTCTGGCCTGGGTGGGTTCTGAACTTCATGGAAGTTCATGAATAGATAACTGTCTAAACCTTGTAAGATTATTATCTGGCCAAAGGCTTGCTGACAAATAGCAAGGATAAACTCTTATCTCCTCCTTCTGGATGGACATGGAAATACTCTTGAAGGGAAGCTGTCTATTCTAGAGAATTTAGAATAGTATAAGTCCTGCCTAAAATGAAGGTTGTCTCCACTCTCCAAAATGCTATCTTCTGTACTACAAAGAAAAACACGTAAGGGAAGTAGCCAGTTAAATACAGGCTGTGGACAGCCCACCCAAAAGGTGTTCCAATTTCTCTACATACCAATGATATTCTAAAAGGAAAGGTAGAGATTTAAGATCCATAATCTAGTGTAAGGTGTGGACTTTATTTAGATAGTGATTCAAATAGACCAGTACTAAAAACAGTTGTAAGACCACATGAGAAATTTTAAGTATGATCCAGGTATAAAGTGATATTGTAGGATTAAATGCAATAATATAATAAAAGCATGGAATTACTAAAATATTTCTTATCTATTGTAGATGCATACTTGATAAAAGTATATCTCTTTATGCTTTAAAATACTCCAGGAAGCACTATACACAGACACATAGACCAACATTAGCACACTGATATGTATTCAAGCTGTACTGTAAGACATTCAACATTATTCCTTTTAATTTTGGAAATTTACACAATGAAAAGTCAGGCATGAAAATAATAAATAAAAGGGTTCCCAGTCCATTTGATCAACCTTCATTATTAAAACAATGGAAGGCTGGAGTGTTTATGCTGGACACTTTCTTTGGATTTTTGCACATACCTTTCATTAGTAATTTGACTTCTGCCGTTTTAATATTTAATGCTTTCATCTGCTATCAAAGAAGCTAACAAGTGACCAGGTTCTCCATTTAAATAACAGAAAAGTCCATCAAAAATAAAACGTTAATTCTAACACTCTGTGAAAAGTGGTGGTGGTGTGTACTTCTGCTGTCAATGTGAAGGTGAGCTCGTGGTTCTGGTCACTTCCCGCATTGAAGACTGGATAAATACCAGGGAATATTTATAAACATCCAAACTCAAATTCCTCATGGAATTGGTTATTATACTTGTCAACACTGCCTAATTCTCAGAGTATGGGGGGTAATCAACTCGGGTTTGCTTAAAGTGGTTTCCTTATGTACTACCAAGTTACTTACTACTTAACAATACTATCTCTAGTTACTCGTTAATTAACAATATTACCTCTTGGCTGGCATTAAGGAGCAACAGAGATTTCTCTGGGAAAAGCAAAAGGCAAAGCAAAATCAACTCATCTTGGTATTCTCATTACACACTCAAAAATGCAAGAGCCAATGGGAAGTGTTGGAACACAGGGGATTACAATTCTAAAGTTCGGAGACGGCCTCGTAAGCAATATCTTAGCAAGGCATAAAGAACTGAATCTCACCCTAGACTTTCAAAGTTTTCACAATGAATCATCCTTATCAAAGCATTTAATCCATTAAGTGGATTTTATTTACATTTTCCCCCACAGAGAAAGCAAGAAGATGGCTCACATCCTGAAACTCTAATTTTATATCATTAAAACATTTTCAATGAAATGCATTGTTTCATAATTCATATTAAACCTTAACTGCTTTGTCTGAATTACTTAAAATTTTTAAAATGCAATATGTTTTCTTTTCTTTCCAAAGATAACATCCAAAAATCTATAGTGGCCATCTTCTACCAGAAAAAAGTAAAGACAACAAGAAGAAAAATTAGTTCACATAAATAATGCCACAAGGGCTAAGCCCAGTATTTCAGCTCTTCTTTTCCTTATGTAATCAGTTATCTGGGTAGGGATTACAGGTTCAACAGCGGTTAAGACAATTATTTATTTCTTCATACAATAAAAACCTTCAATATAAAGAACTATGCTTTGGGTTACAGTGATAACAAAGGTGATTTGTATTGCCTCATTGGGCTCAAAGATGTAGATTAAATGTCTCTCATCTTCCACATTTGGGCATCTTGTTACAGTTGGTGTCTCTTACCACGCACCCCTCTCTCTGAGCTTGCTTACCTACTACAGCCTCGGTGACTTTCCCTTCTGTGGGAAGAGGGAAGTACTGGTTTGGGGACACATTACTGCCATATCCCAGGAGAAAGCCTTCCAGCTTTACATTTGGATTTGGACGCAGGAACTTCAAGAGGATGGAGTCGCTGGTGGTGTTGATGTGCACTTTCAGGTTTGGTCTCTTACCTGAGGATGGAAATACAAGGTGAGTGTCCAATACATCACCCCCTTTCATCCCTCAAATCCCCCCCCCCAGCAAACCTTGCCTATTGGAAGCATTATACTTAGAACAAATGCTACCTTTTTTGCTTCTTGGGATCATAGTGCAGATGCAAAGGTTACCAAAACATGACTAATGTTAAAATCAAGGAAAATATACTTACTACTGTATAAAGCAAAGTAAAATAGAAGGGTCCAAGTTTTGGTGGTTTGTTACTGAGGGAGGGGGTAAGTGGAGTTTTGGGGAGTTTCATTTTTCTATCCAAAGTGGGCCAGAATCTTCACTTTATACACATTACCAAGATATGGTGCAAAGGAATGAAGGTTCTTGTTGGTAAAATTTAATCACTGTACCTTGAAATATCTCAGATACCCTGCACATCAGATATTTACATTACAATTCATAATCATAGCAAAAGTACAGTTATGAAGTAGCAACGGAAATAATTTTTTTGGCTGGGGGTCACCCCAACATAGGAACTGTATTAAAGGGTTGCAGCATTAGGAAGGTTGAGAACCACTGACTGAGTATTAAGAACGCTAACCCCTGTGCACATAGAAGTTACTATATGTTACTTCTGCTATTACTTCTCAACATACCGCATTTTATTTGGCCAGGTTAGTCACCCCATATTCTAGAACAGGTAGTTTGTCCTGACTCTGTCACCTTTGTTGATTGGCCACTCTACAATCCCTCCAACTTTGCTTGACCTTCTCCACATCCTTTACTCATCCAGTTATCACTTCGTCAATCCTCAGTGTCTAGCAAAAAGATTAAACAGCCTTTTTCCCTTCATTCAAAATAGACGTGTCAACATTTCCTCTAAATTATTGTTTATGTTAGTATTCAATGACACTTTATACTTCTGGACAATAAATGCTCTAATATTTGGGGCCCATATCTCCATGCATCACCCATTAATTTTAATATTTAATGATAAATCATCTTTATGATGAATTATTATGGTTTGATTCCATCATGGATGTTCAACCTTTTGACACTGAAATATAATATTGTCATTTATAAAGTATTCGCTCAAAAACTGTGCCATCAAGTTACAAAAAAAAATGCATAATGCTCTAGTTTATGATTTTGGGTTGGTCTGTATTCCTAGCTGTCTTTGGCCCCATGTGGCCATAAGGCCACTGGTTAGACACGCCTGATGATTTGGGGCCCAATTTATGTAATAGAAGCTATCTTTTAGCATTTAGTCATAGTTAGATTTCTGGCAAGTAATGTAGACATAATAGAAAATAACACACTACAATATAACCTTAACCACAACAACACATAAATAAACAACGAATATGTTACCCAAAATTTTTTTGTTCAGAAGTATGGAGGGGGGCAAAAAAGAATACTAGAAGAACATTTTATTGCATGTGAGAGAAAATTTAAAAAAATAGGGAAACAATAATAGACTGCTTTGGGAAAAGCTGCATATTGGCAAAGTACATTCTTGGATTCATGACAGTGGTTTCTAATCCTCTATTTGCAACACCCTACAGTATCTCTAAATATTTCAAAGTGTTGTGAAATTCTAAAAGTAAATAAATAAATCAAATGTCTTACAAAGCAAAATTAGAATTAGCTCATTTTTTTTTAAATTTTAAAGGTAAACATATGCCTTCCAGCATTAAAAACCGGGGGTGAGATCGGCCAACCGGACAGAAGGAGGGGACAACACCGTCAGTTCAAAGAACTCTGGGTCATCAGACCAACCAAAGGAGGGAGGCTGCCGGCTGCTGGGGGCCATGGAGAGTTCCACTTCTTTAAAGGAACAGTGTGGCCTGGGATACAGCTCAGTCACTGAGGGCGTGCCAGAGTTCAAGCAGCACCCAAACAGAACAGCAGCAACAAGCCCCAAACCACCACCAACAAAAGCAATAGCGTCAACACCACCACCAAAACCCATGCTTTGGTAAAACTAGCGAAGCCATTACAGCTATCTAGTCATGGACCACAGAGAAAGGATTCACCATTAAAATATAGTCAATAGAATTTTTTTTCACACCTAATCTCTCATTAATTCATCTTATACTTTCCAAAGTATTATATAATATAGTCAAAGTCGTTGATATCATGTTGGTCAAGATGATAAGATTCTTGAGACAGAAAAGCTACATCATATTAAAAGTCTTCCAAAGGTAAAATATACATATTAGTGTAGCAACAGGAATTGCCTTAGCTTATATGATCACAATATTATAATACCCTGTAAAGAGATGATAAATATTCCAAATTTTCTCAGGGCCTAAGTAAAGAATAATTGTAATACTTACACCAATAAAATAAACTCAATCAAGGACTGAGAACCCCCCCCCACTTGTCCTCTTATGGTATTCATCTTATACTGCACAGTATACTTACAGTATAGTCTCTATATATGCTCTGCCATCTACCTTGCTATGAAAAACTCATACTTTATAAAATATTTAACTAATTAAATCAGTTCCTATAAGTTCAGATATAGTATAGGAAACATAGATTTAAATCATAGCTAATTAGACTTGATCAATTTTTCCTGATTTATTTTAACAATGCTTTTATTTATTCTTTGAGAATTTCACACCAATATATTTTGATCATATTCCTCCCCTTCACCCAACTCCAAGATCTTCCCCTACCTCTTGATCAAAATTTTAAAGCTATAAAATTTTAAAAAGCTAGAAAGAAAAAAGAAAGTCTCATCAAGAATTTGTATCCAGAATTCATAAATATTCTTTGTAGTCAATTAAAAAGAAAATGAAAGGCAAGCAATTTAAACATATTTGAATAGTTATCCTGATGTGTTTCTCTGTTGCTGTGATAAAACACTGATCAAAAGAAACTTGGGGAGAAAATGGTTTATTTCAAATTACATTTCCAGATAACAGTCCCTCACTGAGGGAAGTCAGGGCAGGGACCTGGGGACCAGAACTGAAGCAGAAACCACAGGGGAACACTATTTACTGTCTTGCTCTCTCTGGCTTGCTGAGCTTGCTTTTATAACCCAGGACCACCCACCCAGGACCACCCACCCAGGAGTGGCACCACCCAGAGTGGGCTGGACCCTCCCACATATATCGCTAATCAAGAAAATGGCACCACAGTCATGCCCACAGGCCAATCTGATGCAGGCAATCGTCAGTTGGCAAAAGCTAACCAACACAAATGGATTCTTTTTAGCAAAAGAGATGAAGACTGGGCAAGAAGCACGTAAAAATGTGTTTATCTCTGGGGTTATTGAGTCTCCTCCTCCAGAGGCCAAACTATTTTAGTCTTTGAAGATCGGATGGCTCAGTGGTGCGGTACCATTGATTACCAGCACAGTGAGTGCTGTTAACTACTCAAGCAGGAAGATCCAAGTTCAGATTCCCAGTACTCATGTAAAAATCCAGGTATGGCTGAGTGTGACGGGGACCCCAGGGCTGGCAGGAGATCCAGTGGCAAAGGCAGGAAGATCACTGGGGCTTGCTGGCCAGACAGCCTAGCCAAAACCAAGCAAACTGTAGATCGAGGAGAGACCCTGCTTCAAAGGAAGAAGGCAGAAAATGGTAGAGGCAGACAACAGACACCAATCATCCTCCAGCCTCGGCACACCTAGACATGTGCACACACATGGGTACCTCACACACACATGCATATACCACATTTATGCATACACCACACAGATAGACAGACAGACA
>CABHPQ010173312.1:0-43487 GCA_902168405.1 Peromyscus aztecus | reverse complement strand
GAGAGAGAGAGAGAGAGAGAGAGAGAGAGAGAGAGAGAGAGAGAGAGAGAAGCTATAGATATCATCCTCCAACCTAGACATGTGTACATACATGGGTACCACACACATACACATGCATATACCACACTTACACATACACCACACACATAGACAGACAGACACATATACACACACACACACACACACACACACACACACACACACACACACACAGAGAAACTGTAGATATCATTCTCCAGCCTAGATGGGTACCGCACACACACACATGCACATATGCCTACACCACACAGACAGACACAGAGAGAGACAGAGACACAGACAGACAGACACACACACACACACATACACACACAGAAGCTATAGATAATATCCTCCACCCTAGACATGTGTACACACATGGGTACCGCACACACACATGCATGTGCTACACACAACATATGCATACACCGCACACATACACACAGAGAAGCTGTAGACATCATACAAGTCAAGCAGACAGAGCTGTGCATTGTTCCATTATGTGCAAGTTATAATTTACCAATTCTTGGTCAGTATGGTTAATCAAAGGGAAACAAAAACTAAAGCCACAATGATGTGGAATGGCTAAAATCAAAACAACAGTAAAGTAATAATATGTCAGGCAGAATTTGGAAGTCTCATACTTCTAGATTGTGAGTGGTAAGTGTGTAACTAGAGAAGGCTTGGAAAGTCACCAAAGAACCCAGAAATTTCATTCCCAGCCATTGCACACAGGACAGATGAAAACATGTCTGTGTGAAACACGTATGAGAACATTCAAAGCAACGTTCAACTGGAAACAAACCCAAACATCCATCAGTGGCTGTGGACAAACAAACCATGGCTCAGTAAAACCGAACAAATTACCTACACATGCAGACAGACTGAAGCCCTGTTCTGGCATGCCATTGAGCCACTATATGACGGGAGAGCACCTTCCTGAGCTCTGCAGCCACATCGTACAGACTCCTGATAGAAAGACATTCAAGCGTGTGGCCTTTACAGCACTGGTGGAGTTAGCTTTAGCAATCCTCATATCATTTATTATTCAGTGTGTGTACACACATGTGTACACACACACACACACACACACACTGAATCAAGTTTTTCTCAGAGAACACTAAGTTTCAAATGAACTCTGTTAAAACATTCCAATGTCTTACTATTACATAACATATTAAGGAGCTATCAAGACATCCCATCTTAATTTTTTATATTGAGCAAATGTGTGGCAGCATATTCAAAAGCTTCCAAAAACATAGTTGAAGGCATAGATTGCATTCCACTAAATTCTTATGCTAAGATATACAAACCATAATGTTAACTTAAGCCTTGGCAATAATTTATCATTTGCCTTGATTTTTTTAGGGAGTGTAAGTCAGACTGTGGAATAAAATCTTGGTGCTCAAATGACTCTCCCTGTTCTGGTTTTTGTTTTATGTGTGTTAAAGGTTTTTGCTATTTTTCTGCAGTACCCACAGAGTGACTAGGAAGGCAAAGGATATGAGACAATTGTTCACTTGTTTCTGCTCCTATGTCGTAGAGGGAAGGACCTTCCTCCAATAACAACAACCCAAAGGCCAGAGATACTAACGGGAAATTTTGAAAGGTTTATTCACTTTTATTTTATGAGTGTTTTGCCTACATGTATGTATATGTGTACCTGGTGCCCACAGATGCCAGAAGAGGGTGTCAGATCTCCTGGAACTGGAGTTAACAGACAGTTGTGAGCCACCATGTGGCTGCTGAGAATCAAAATAAGGTCCCCTGCAAGAGTAGCACGTGTTCTTAACCACTGAACCATCTCTCCAACTCCCTGGTAGAAATTTTTCATAAAGACAAAAGGGTAATTTTAATTCAATACTTTAAGGAGTATGAAGATTTAATGTAACTATTAAACAATATCCAATGTCATTTAAATTGCTTCTACCAGTTCTGTAGTGGTCAGATTCTCGACTGACCTTCTTCTATGAGCAGCAGAATTTAACTAAAATGGTTAGGAAGATGAGGAAGACAAGGTCTGTTCTGCTATGGCATGAGACTACACCAGAAAGAGGTGGGTGGGTGGAAGGAATTACATTACCTCTATGGGGTGTGTGTGTGTGTGTGTGTGTGTGTGTGTGTGTGTGTGTCTGTGTCTCTGTGTGTATGAGTATGTTTGTGTGTGTGTGTCTGTCTGTCTGTATACAAAATTGTCATTACAAACATTCCCAGAATTGTTGTTAGGCAAACTCTAATTTTTAAGTTGAAGGACACTGGTAGCAGGGATTCTGGTGCAGTATAGATCAGGACAAACACTTTGGGCACTGTGAACCCTAACTTACCAATGGAACTCTTTCGCCATATATATAAAACACATGTTGAAGCACAGATATAAACAAGGACAGTGAAGTTAGAGTTCACAGTGTTCAGGAGAAGAATTAACAACAGCACATGGTTCCAGAGACAGCCGCAAAACATCATTACATGCGATTTACAAATATAAATCTGAAAACCTAAGAAAAATACTGGCTACAACGAACATGTAAAGAAAGATTTTCATAACTCTAAAGAAAACTGACACTGTAGAAATTAGAGAGAAAAGAAATTGTGACAGAAGTCCCATGAGCCTCATGAACAGCCCCAGTGCCAGCAAACTGGACCTTTAAATAAACTCAAATTTTGAATTTACTCACCCATGATGATCTGTTTGCAAGCATCACAAGCTACAGTGTCTCATGATCCCTGTTCCAGGACAGAATAGCACACTCTCTCCCCAGGACAGCATATGGTGAGTGGGCAGATGAAGCATGGGTTCCCACAGGCAACATGAGTTCTCAGAATTTACGGAACACGCCCTTGTTCACCTGGATAGCTCTGCTCACACAAATATCCCTGAGCGATTCCCATAGGGCATGACTCCAATGAGACAGCCTGTTGTTTATTAGGACATTAAAGACACCAGAAGATATCCAGAAGATGTTTGCTATTAAATTTATAATGTTTGAATCCAGCAATGTCCACAGTCTGAGGGGAAAACATTTTCCTCCTAATGGAACACTTTCTATGTTTGCCCAGCTGTGGTGAAAATGGTCCCCACTTCAGCTAAAATCGCCACAGTTTCCACCTAGGTCAGAATCCCCAGTGTACTGACTGCTCAGGCCAAGACTTCACCATCTGGTGATGCTGGAGGATGGATTGACAGGCTGCACCATCCAGTGCTGACATCTCAGTATCATTGGACCATGCTAATAGTTCTACCAAGGGAGAAGAAGTTTCATGGGCTACACTACAATGCAGTTAAGAGCCAGGGAGGACAATTACTTTTCATAGTTGACTTACTAAGTCAACAGCCTATCATTCTAATGGAGCCCACCCATCCTGAGATGCATATCTTCGCACTTGCACATAAGACATTGATCTGACTTTGCTAAAACTGCTCTTTAGTCTGGACAATGCTAGTTTAGAGAAGGGGTAAATGATAAATGTGTGCGATCAACAACCATTTATTTGCCATATGTTCGTGTGTTTATGAGGGCAGTTTTCAAATGGCTTAACTTGGTCTTAAAGAAGGATATGGATTGATCAATTTTGCCTCCTGGGAAATACATGCAGAAACCTAGGCCCCAATGAAGACGTTTCAGGGTGTGGGACCCAGTAGGAGATTAACTCCTATTAGATTGCAATAATACCACTATCCAAAGGTGAGCTCCGCCATCTCCTACTCTGGTACCCTCTCACAGTCTCACAGGTGACCACACAGCAAGAAGGCCGGGTAGTGGCATTTGCTCTGCCCATGACCTTGGGCTATATGGCCCAAAGGAGGTGGTACTTCCTGCCTTTGTACTGGACCTCTTATAAGAAGTTGGAGAAGGGTCACATGCCCCTTCTCCTGGCTGCTGCCTGCGAGGTGGATTCACTCACCATCAGATCAGAGTATGACTTCAGTTGTCTACTCCATTTTGTATTCATGAGTGTATTTCCTCAATTATATCTTAATAAATTCTGTACCCATTTAATAGACTCACGTGGATTGACTGTGATAAGGCTCATCTACACAGCAGTGCCTTAAGGCAGAACTTCCCAACCTGAGAACTGGGAGCCGATATATTTCTGATTATTGCTACTTACCAAGTCTCCAGTATTCTGTTAAAGCAGTGCATGGCACATGTAGATTTGCTGATCCAATTTTCAATTTCCCCTTTCTATAACTACTAGATACTTGGCATTAGTGACTTCTTTGAATGCAATGACTGGATTGTAGAATATTGTGCCAAGAACTAGGTAAATTATTTGAGTGTGCCATGACTAATAGAGTCAATAAAAGTATAGCCACTGTAGACCGACTTTTAAAATGCAGCAAAAAGAAAAGATAGACAAAAAAAAAAAGTCCCTTCTGTAAGCAAATCACAAAAAACATTTCTTGATCAATTGAATTGCCAAATACAGGTGAGAAACTGAAAGACAGAATGTCAAAGCCAGTTTTGTGATACATTTTTGCACCATTTAGAAAACTTGTGGATTCTTTTGTAGTTTCCAAAATACATGTTTTATTGTTAGTGTTTAGGAAAACATCAATAGGCAACGGAAATTAACAAAATCTATTCCCCTTCCTTCCGTCCTTTCTCAGCTTGGCTTTCATGAAAGCCTATGTAGATGTGTTTACTTTTTGTGAAAACTTATGTAGATTTGCTTACCTCCTGTTGCTACATAAGTACAAAAGCTGGCAGTGGGTTCTCCTCTTAGCTGGGATGGGTTTCACACCATGATTCTGAAAGTGTAGTCTCTAAATAGAGAATCAGTGTGACCTCGGAACTTGTAAAAAATACTAGACCAGCTGAATCAGAAACTGTTTGGACGATTATGATGCATACGCAAGTTTGAGAACTGTTATTCTTTACAAATTGAATGCACTGAGCTGGCTGTTTGGAACCTGGGGCTTATACAGGGACACTTGGCTCAGCCTGGGAGGAGGGGACTGGACCTGCCTGGACTGAATCTACCAAGTTGAACTCAATCCTCAGGGGAGTCTTTGCCCTGGAGGAGATGGGAATGGGGGATGAGCTGGGTGGAAGGGGAGGAGGAGGGCGAGGGGGGAGAACAAGAGAATCTGTGGCTGATATGTAAAATTAAATTAAATTATAAAATAAAATTTAAAAAAATTGAATGCACAAAAAAATAAAGCTGATGAGCCCAGAATCATTTTTAAAAACATTTATACATAATTTATGTAATATGGAGGGAAAAAGACCTTACCCACAACTCTCCTTTATTTCCTATCATGGAATATATACATATATTTGAAAATTTCACACGTGTATACATCTAATTACCCCTCTAGGCCTTTTATAGAAATTCTCGGAATTATGGTTTCCTAGAACTATAATTTTGGGAAACAAATAAAGTTAATATGTTCAATAATTTGGGAATATCAAATAAACTTCTAAGTTAAATGTCTTTTAACTAATCAATCAGAGATTTAGAAGCACAGATGAGTTCTTTCCAGCATTCAACCAAGTTCCAGGCACATAGGAAAGTTGAAAACCCATTAGAAAACTTGTAACTCTTTGTAATTCTAAAAAACACACTGTGGTTTTTTTGGTTGGTTTTTAAAGAAAGACGTCACCAGGCTGCAGACATTATCAATACTCATCTCTTTCCTTTTGTGCACCCCACTCTATTTGGTTACCTGTCCAAAGGGTCAGCTGCTCCTTCCTCTTTTATAGACAAGTCACTCCAATTTAGCTATAAAACAAGTTCCCTCCACCAAGTAGAAGTTGAAACAATCAAAGTCCTTCTTACAGAGCACAGAAAACACACCCCTGATATTACAAGAAACCCTGCATGTGCAAGACTAAACACCACCACTATGAAAACACTGCTGTAAGGAGTAAATGGGAAATACTCGATAACAAGGAAACATTGCCATCATTCATGAAAAAACCATCATCAACAAGCCACAAAACTGCCTTAAATAAACCTGACCATTTCTTTTTTTTTTTAAATATCAAATAAAAACATGAGGTAGAGAACAAATGGATTCCTGTGCCATTGGTTTTCAGCCATTCATGCATATCTTCATGAATTATTTATAGTTAGTTCATAAATACCCAGCGTTGGTGCATATATCTTGACATGTCACAGCATTAAAAAGTCCTCCACGGGCTAGTAGAAGTGACTAAAATGTCACAAGGGCATAAACCAGTGACTTCGTATGCCTAATGGGCCGTGAGACTTAAGGGAGTTTCAGGAAATCCATTGTCCATTAACTCTACAGTAGAGGAGCCCCATCTTACTGGTGTGAAAGAAACATAATGAATTCTGGGCTAAACTTGATTTAGTCTGTGGTATTCTGTTACAGCACATAAAACAAAGATTTGGGACCGCTTTCTTTTGACTAAGGTTATATCAATAATTATCTTAACACGTAATAACCCCAATTTGTTTAGGATATAGGAGTTTTTGCAAAACCAGTCCAACAAGCACTGGCATTCTTAGCAGTAACTATAGTCAGTCAGTGTAAGCTGAAGCACTGATTTGTTTTCATACTCTCTAGTTATTTCAGCTTTAAGACTATATTTTAATGGATATTAATTATTTATTTATTCATCCCCCACTTAATCAGATCTAGAAAGATTCATTTTAGTGTTGTGTATACTTACAATTAAAGTGGCGTTTGATCTACACATTGCCCTCAGGATCCAAATGTTACAGTTGAGTTTCATGTGCTTATGGTAGTAAATTCCTATTTGGGTTATTGCTATTTTGACATCTGCTCTTGTTTCTTCTTCATAGCAAAAATTAAAATACTTTAAATGTCTGAAATATTTTTAAAATATTAATAAAATATAGAATTTCAGGTCGCACACAAATGTGGTATGGGAGTATCTTATTACTAACAGCTGCTGTAATTTTGGTGAATGTAGCATTAGTATTCTTGTAGGTAAGAAATAGAAAGTCTGAGACTTGGCATCTTGGCATTTCCTACTGGTCTCATATTATTGAAATTTCTCAGTTTTGCAAGGTGGAAATGACTCAAGCTTTGGTTTAAAATAGAATTTTATAACATTTCTTTAAATGTTAGCAAAAATCTAACTCAATGAACCCGTTGGAAAAAGCAAACATCTTTCTGACTTTTAAATTGCAGAAATAAGTTGGATGTTACCTTAGGACTCAGGTTTTTAGTGTGAAGAAGTTTTTGTTTTTCTTTTTCTCAGAATCGAGGTTCTGAAACAAATTTCCCCCTTTCTAGTAAAAATTCTACATTTGAAATAAAGAAATGAGGTTACCCTTTAGGTGTTACAAGAATCACTCATGAGAGTTCTTTGAACACAACATGGAAGTTCCCAGCATGGCATAAACTGATTTTAAAATCATCAGGGAGAGAAGCTAGGAGATACAGTAGACTGAGGAGGTTGAAGTTGAGATCATGAAGACTAGGGGTATCAGAAACCATGATGCTGAGAAACGGACAGATTCCAACAATGCAATTTATTGGTAGTGGGAAATAAACACACATGAATACCAGGATAAAAACCCAAGACTGCACCACCGAGGTGCTCCTGTCTCCCACCAATCAGCAATTGCTGTGACCTGAGGGGACAGTGCATTAGTGAATGATTAGCAACTCGGCAGCTGAACCCCAAGGGCATAAAGGGAAGAAAGGCAGGAACAATGTTCTTGGCCATAAGACACCCGTGAGCAGAGGTGTTGAAGAAGAGTGGTCAGTGTATTGAAAGGTCATGATGTAGTGGGTCAAGGGGTGTAGAACTGAGCAGCAAAATCAGATCATGTGGCCCCTGTGGGCCACATAAAAGTTCAATCACTGTAACAGAAGTCAACCAAAAGTATTTTCCTGACCTAAATTCATATGTGTGTTGTGCACACTCACATGCACACACATTTCTGAGAAATGAATAATACAAAATATAAATATTAGGTAATTACAGATAGCCATATGGTAAAAGCACTGTCTCCCGACTCCTTAGTATAAGCAGCTCAAGTGTTCAGAGCCATGTTTTAAAAACTCTTCAGATGAAAGGCACTGAAGACTTTATAGGCAACAACCTAATGAAACGCCATCAGTCCAGGTCCCTCCTGGAATCCAAATGTGCTGTTTAAACTGGCTATTCTCAATTCTATTTTTAGCCAAAAGCTAAATGAAAAAATAAAGCAATTGGCATTTAGTTGTTGCTATTGACATGAACCCAAGACTTTGCTCCTTAAAACTCACTCTACTCCATCCCCAAATCACTTCGGTGTACTGTCCGAGTTGAAATGGCCCAGTGTTACCTGGGACTTCCACTCGCCCTCATTGCTAGTCCTCCCAATAAGCCTGTGCTTACGGTCTCCAGTCTATTCCATTGCACTTGTTACTATTCATGAACGCTCGGCCCTCCCTGATGATAGGGAACGGCATTTCAACTCTAGTCCATGGATAATCTCTTATGTTTTGGTCAAAACTACCTCTCTTCCATTTCAATTAACATAAAAACTTTATTTTGTAAGTTCTGGGGATTTATTATACAGAACAGTTTTAACTACAGCTTTAGACTACAATGTTTAACAGTGTATTATATACTTTTAAATGATGAATATAGACTATTTTCTGACCATACACACAAAAATCTATAGGTGTGATTAACTTTTTAATTAGCTTGATTTAGTCATTCTATAATAATACATGTTTCAAAACATCATATTGTATATCACAAACACAAACAGCTATCAACCAAAAGATAATTAAACAGAAAAGTCTGTTTTTATGAATATGTTTACTGTATTATTTGTATTAGAAAAAATAAACATCCTAATTATAATTTTAAATGATAGTATGGAATTTATAATTTGGTGGATTGACTTTTTTTAATTAAGAGGAATGGTTATTTTTATCTTTGAATATCTTTTAGGAAGAGGCCCCTATGCAAGGTCTATGTGAGGTGGTATTGTGTTCCCCAAAATATTGTGTACCCTAATAAACTTATCTGGGGTCAGAGACAGAACAGCCACAATATTAAACACAGAGGATAGGCAGTGGTAGCACACGCCTTTAATCCTAGCATTCCAGAGGCAGGCTGGAATTCAAGGAAACAGCCAGGCATGGTGACTCACGCCTTTAATCCCAGAAAGCGAGCCTTTAATCCCAGGGAGTGATGGCAGATAGCAGAAAGGTATATAAGGTGTGAAGACCAGAAACTAGAAGCATTTGGCTGGTTAAGCTTTTAGGTTTTGAACAGCACAGTTCAGCTGAGAGCCATGATATGAGGACACAGAGGCTTCCAGTCTGAGGAAACAGGATCAGCTGAGAAGTAGGCCAGGTGAGGTTAGCTGTGGCTTGTTCTGTCTCTCTGGTCTTCCAGTGTTCACCCCAATACCTGGCTCAGGTTTGATTTTATTAATAAGAACTTTTAAGATTCATGCTACACCTATGTAAGACCTTGGGAATATAAAGACATCTCATGCCTGAATAGCCAGTCTCTCCACTACAAAGTCTAGATACATTTTCTATGCTAATTTTAATTTTATGTCTTCAAACCCCTCAGCTCCTCTGAGCTGCTTGGTTATTCTGTTTCCTCCCCTCACTGTCTTTCCTTTCAAACTTCAAATCCTCGTCTAGTATTCCCTGGATATCATCTTTGACTCCTATTATACTGCATAGACTATCATGTCCCTATATAGAGCACCTGTTCCTCTTTAGGAGGATGCACTACTCCAGGTCCCAGACTCTGACACAATATCGGAAGGCCTGAAAAGACTATCTAGTCTTACACATTTTTGTACTCAACATCTTTCCCATCTATCCTCGTCTAGTCCAGGTGAGTCAAGTACAAAACAGTACAAAGCATTGTTTTCTTCCTTGAGGCTGGAAAAACCAGTAGCTGAGTCCCTAATGCTCACAGAATAAAGATATCTTAGAAAGCTATGCTTACAAATAGGAAAAAAAAATAGTTTTGGAAACATAAGGATGTAGGCATAGGCTAAATAGTATGCATGTGACTATACAACATGGTGTACCCTCTCACCCCAGTAGAGAGAGATGCTGATCTCTTAAGAGTTAATTTGAGGGCCAGCACGATGGTGCTTCAGGTAAATGTGCTGGCTATCAAGTCTGGTGACCTGGATTTAATTCCTAGGTCCCATGTGGTAGGTGAACTGACTCCTGAAAAGTGCTCTTTGCCTTCCATATGTGCACCATGCTGGGTGCACAGGGCAAAGGAAGGAAGAGAGGAAACCTTTTCCGGAGTTCATTGGAGGGATGGAGAGATGCTCATCAGCTAAGAGCACCTGTTGCTCCTGCAGAGGACCCTGGTTTAGTTCTTAGCACTCACATAGGAGCTCACAAACGTCTTTCATTCTAGTTTCAGGGGACCTGACACCCGCTTCTGACCTCTGTGGACCAGACACACACATAGTACACATACATACATACATGCAGGCAAACATTCAAACACATAAAATAAATCTAAAAAAATAAATTAAAAATTTATTGGTAAACACAATAACAGCTATGAACAGTAAGTTAGCAAAGGAAGAATGGATTTTTTTTTCCTCAGGCATGCAGGACAGTTCTGTTCCAGACATTTCTTAGAGTCAGCAATACTATTCTCGTCCTGGAGGACATTACCAGACAGCTGAGAGACTATTATAATACCATGGGATGATTGAGATTTATTGAATTTAGAGAGAGCAGAGACTATCTTACAGAGAAATGCTCATCAGGAAACATGGACTCTGGCTTAGCTTTGAGATTAAGTGCCAACCCAAAGCCAGGATTTGGAAGAACAATCGGTTAAAAAATGGTCAAGGCACAGGCCACATGGAACAACAAACCCTGAACACAGTTGCAAAAAGCAAATAGTCCAGTCTGGTTGAGATGCAAGGATCGTATTCATAAACACTGGAAGCTGAGGAGTTGGAAGAATCTTGAAAACAATTTTGTCTGTTCTCCTCTGTTTTTCTTGTGATGACAATGGACAGATACACTGAGGCCAGACTGTGGATTAGTTTTTACAATGAACCACATTTCTCCATCCTAAACTCAAGTTTGATTAACCACGAGGCCAGGATACACTGATCATAGACACAGCATTTCTGGTGTTCATCAGAACATTCCCCTTGCAAACATGGCATTTGGCAAGGGGCAGGAGATGCTTGTCTTTAGAAATAAGTCAGTGGTCATCTGAAAGGTGCACAGCTATTTGCTAATGTGGCATAATAACCTCAAACTTGGAATCAGCAACACAAACAGGAAGTGCTAACTTCAGACAAAAAGGCAACAACTCTGGAGGATTTGGGGGCAAAATTATAAAAGAGGATTAAGAGGGCTGGAAATCATAAAGTCCTGGAATTGTCCTTTGGACAGAATTTTGCTGGCCAGCCATTGGTTGTGGAATCACTTAAAAATCAATGAAAGGATTATTTTCTTTTCCGTGCTTTCCCTGAATTCCTGTCACTACATTTATTTTTAGGACGGTAACTCCTTGGCAGCCTCTCCTTCATTGTTTAGTCCCTTCCTTTCTTCTTTGTTACTGCAATCCAATGAAGTAAGGGAGCAGCAATAAACTGAGGATGACTAAGGCATTATAGGTGCTTGGTAGCACATTTCAGCCACCCGCTTCCAACGAGCATGCGCCATGAAACAAACTGAAATCCAAACAGTCCTGAAATCTTGATATCAGATCCTGGTGGGTCATCTTGGCTCAAAAGTTGTGCTGTTTGGGTGCTAAGGTGTGTCTGCAGTATTTCAGGTGAGACACAAAACATCCCCCTCACAACTCCGCATCCCAGCCAGCTATAGACTCTACCAGGCATGGGAGCACATACGGGAAATACCTATTAGTGGTTCATTGATATCAGAGACCGCATGTTTCCACCATGCCCAGGCAAAAGTATTATGCTTGTCACTCCTTTCACTTCTTAACTTTTAGTTTTGAGAGAATCGTAAAACTCAGCTGGTGAGGATTGGACAGGGAAACCAAGGCATGCCTCCTCTCCTCAAGTCAACAGACTGTCTCCATAACCACAGAGAGAGCAATCAGCATGTGTTCTGGTAGGAAGGAAAGGGTGGTGTGCATATACTGAGACTCCAAACTGTATCTTTCTAGCATGAAGGGCATGTTGTCTGCCCAGTAAAGCAGCAGATTTGGCCAAGCAAGGAAACACAGGCCTGTCCCTGACACAGTCTTGAATTCTTGACCCACTGCACAGCAAGGGCATATCATAACAGCATCATTAGGGAAGGGCGTGGGCTAGCCCTAGAAGCTATCCTTCTTTGCATAGGGCAGACTATTAAAATAATGGGATCAATGACTATGCTGATCCATTTTTTTTTTTTTGCCTTGCAACACATTCATCATGCAATATTTCCCCCCAGCAAATGATACTTTCCTTACTCTGTCACACAACAGGAGTATGTCTTTATCTCCCCGAGATTAGTCATGGTCATGTAACTAAAAGTACCAGGCCATACACAAAAGGAAGACAACTTTCAGGTTGGCATACAGAACTGTGAGTATTAAGAACTTTTACTATCTTTCCCTCTAGCACTGGCCAGAGTACACTGACCAGAGGGAGTCTTGGTTCTGAGTTATTACAAAGAATAGTTAGTCATATTAATAAACATGTGATTGGGCAATAAGTATGTTTTTCTTGTTTTGAAGCCACCAGGAGTTTGAGATAGTTACCGAGGCATAATCTAAGCAATCTGACAATGGCAGATGTTGGAAAACGCCGTGAAGGAAGTGGAGCCAGAAGACCCTTAGGAAGGATGAGTACTGGCGGGCACACAGCCTTTGCTAGAGAAAGGAGACAAAACTCACTCTAGAATGAAGACACAAAGTTAAGAAGCTAATCATTCAGGTAGGTAGAGGAAGAACATCTTAGGCTGAAGGAACATGGGGTGTGAAGTCCAGAGAGAGGAACGTGCCTGGATAATATGGCTGGAGAAGACAAGTGGGGAGGAAATCATAAGAGGTAAAATCAGTTATAACTGAACCCAATTCATAGACCACTGGGCAGACTGGGTCACAGACTTGACTTTGTGAGCTCATGAAGAATGTTTAGGTCCCATCGATCATTTATTAATCAGTCACTCTGGATACTAAGTTGAGGCTATTCTGAAAGGTAAAAGCAGACTGTCTCAGTGACCGCAACTAGGTAATAGGCGAGTGTATACTTTGAAACAAGATAGCAGAGAACATGACTAAGAAAAAACATATCCCCCAAAATCTTTTAAAATCTGAAAAGAAAGCTTCAAAGACTTGTAGCTGAATCAGTGTGATACATGAGAGGACTAAAGGAGCCACAGATGTCTTCAAAGGTCTTCAACCGAATCAAGAGAAAAGTGGTGGCATCATCTTTAATGAAGTTACGAAAGACTATAGCCTAAAAAAGTTTGGGGTACAATACTTACAGGAACCTCATTTGAGAAATGCTGAAACTTAGGTGTCAGTCAGAAAATCAAGCAGAGGAATTAAGTAGGGATTTGGTTAAACGGATCTGATCTGGGCTGGCGATAGAAAGTTTCAGCTTGTAGTGTTTAGACCGTTTTAAAATCATGAGACTAGATGAGATCACCATGAGAACAAGGAGATGAGAGAAGAGATCCAATGTCCTAGTCCTGATACACTCCAGTTGAAGAAACTCCTTAGATGAGAGTGAATCAGCAAAGGAGATGGAAGAGCAGCCTGTGAGCAAGGAGCAACAGCAGATAAATGAGGAAAAGCCCAGAGATCTAAAGCCATCTGCTGAGGGGACTCAAGTGGGACTCTGATCCTAGACTAATGGCTTGAAGTTCAACTCATGAGGCAGGGAAATTGTGCAGGAGCTCAGCATACAAGCAAAATAGTTTTGGTGGGATTTATCATCAAATTAGTCCAAATTGGAAACATGTGGCTTGTACTGCAATGATAAATCAACTAAGAAAACAGAGAACAAAAGAGAGACTGGGAAAGAGCGGGAGAGTGAGCGAGCATGACAGCCAGAAAAACAAACATGTTCTTTGTAGCCTTGCTTCATTAGGAAGAATGTTCTCTGAGGATGCACTTAACTAGAGAGACAAGCTGCATATATCATTTTCACCCTGAGTACTTTAACCATCAAATAAAGGTCTCTGCAGTTCTAAACCATCTCAAAACACTGAGCTTCTCATTTCCATGTAGTATCTAGTAAGCTGGAAAGAACATCATTCCAAATCTATAACAATGAAAAGAAAAGGCCATAAGATAATTCTAAATGCTTACCATATCTAAAACTGATAAAAAATTTGAGGCTATAGAAAGACCTGAAATCTAAGAAATGCTATGAATTGGGGTGGGGTCAGGATCTCAAATCTTGAACATGGAGGCAGGAACTGAAGCAGAGACCACTGAGGAATGCTGATTACTAGCTTGCTCTTCATGGCTTGCCAAATGAACTTTCTTACACAACCCAGGACCGCCTGTCTGGGGCTAGCACTGCCCACAGTGGGCTTGACCAACCCCACAGAATTGCCGATAGGCCTGTTTATGGAGACATTTTCTGAACTGAGGCTCCTTTTTCCCAAATGACCCTAGCTTTGTGCCAGGTTGACAAAAAATTAACCAGCACGGGGTCCCATGACAATAAATGCAGGTGGTCTCAAGGTGCTCAGAAAGACACTCAGTCAAGTGGCCAATGAGAAAATAGCGTGTTCACTCCTATCACCGCGTGGGGTGTGATTCTCTGAAAAATATGAATGAGCTCAGAACTGAGTCTCCTTCCGAGCTTCTGGAACTTTCCCGCACTTGTTGACACCCTTGTTTCAGTTTTCCAAGAGCTGGAGCCGAAAAACCAGTCAGTCCCACCCTGATCTTGACCTTCAGACTGTGAGATAACACGTTGGTCCTCTTCAAACTGCTGAGTTCGTAGTCACTTGTTCAGGCAGCAATGGAAACGACTGCAGTGTCTTTATGCTTGACTACTTGAGGACACGCTTCAAAAACAATGGTGCTCCCACACACATCACATACAGCTTACATGTGAAATACGTAATTATCTAGAGTCTGATTTCAGGCACTGAAAGTATATATCCAACCAAATAAACCTCCCCAATTAACCAACATCACAGCTGGATTTCCCATTGTGAGTCAGAGGTGATCTTAGAGGTAGAAGTTACCTGTGCTAGTTACCCAGGTAGATGAGTGAGCAACGTGTGTGTGTGTGTGTGTGTGTGTGTGTGTGTGTGTGTGTGTGTAGATGCTATAAGGAAATATCACTTTGGATGTTAACTTTCAATTTAAAAAAAGAAAGCCAGAGAGAAGTTGAGCATGGGATAACCCAAGGGCTCAGGTGCAAACCACACATGTGATAGGAAGTGATATTTCACTGTAGCATGGGGTGAGGTTGACAGACAGCAACAGATACCATCCAAGGGATTGAGAAAAGAGCACAACAGCATGAGAGGGCTGCTGGGAACCAAGAGTTGATGGGATACCAGGGTGGACATAGTAGCACAGGAAAGAGGAACTTAGCCTAACTAAATATTAGAACACAGCGACTGACAAACCCAGATCCAGGTATTATTACCACTATTGTGACACCAAAGAATAAACCCAGAATGTCAGTGTTTACCAGAAACATAACCTTCTATTTGAGACATTCTCATGCAAATCAGCCTTAAAATTTCCATCGGTAAATCTGTCCTATGTCCAAAATTACCAATTCAACAATCTGTCTCTACTGACATCTCCCCACTTGTTAAATCTCCCACTGGAGTCACTTTCGAACATCGCTGGGAAAAACAGCCTCAATGACCCCTTCACTTCCCCACCAACCAGCAGGTAGCTCATTCCGTGTTATCCTTTGATCCCATGGTTGATCACTAAAATTATATTCTTTCCACCCATTCCCTCATCGCAACCTTCTGGCCAGGTCTCACTCAGTATCCCTGAATGAGCCCAGTATTTGAATAAAGCCTTCCTTGAACCTGCCTCCAATAGCTATCAATGTTTGCACAGCATTGATGACATCCCTACAGATTTACAGCCACTAATGTAGAGTGGGTCCCCACAACTCTGGACAGGTTGTCTACCCCTTCTTCTTACAACCATGTCAAATTTTCAACCCTCTCATCTACCTTCTGTTCCCCCACTCATGGGAAAACTGAAGCCATTGGACAAGAATTCCCTCCGATTCTCACTCCTCAAACTGTAAGCCTTTCTGTCCGGGTGCCCTTCCTCCCTTCCTCTGGATAACAGGAATTATCTTTTCATACATACACAGACTTCCTTTGGCCACAGTCTACATCTTATTTATTCTCCCTTTTCCAGGAAAATGACTCTGTTCGATTTTGTTCTACTTTTCTCTGTCTTTCATAGTCAAATTTCCCTCCTCTTAACCGTCCTTAACCGACCTCCGATGCTCAGTGCCTGCCTCTTCTCCATCTCCTACCAACTTCTCCACAGTGTCTCCTCACTGTTTCTGATTCACTCGGTCCTCACTCTGTGACCCACTAGGAATTTGCTTCTGTGTTAGTTACATAAACAAATCCACTCTGTAAGGTCAGTGGGAGCTGCACTGCCCTGGGTCTGGAAGATTCTTTAAACAGCACTAGACACTGTTAGCCACATTCACCTTCTTCAGAGACCTGCTTCTCCGGCTGGTCCTTTTCAACTCTGTCACCTTGTCCTGGTTGGCTTTTTATTTTTTTCAACTTGATACAAGCTAGAGTCATCTGAGAAGAGGAACCTACATTAAGAAAATGCCTCCTCCATGAGATTGCCTTGTCGAGAAGTCCGTGGGGGCAGGACGGGAAGCAGAAGCAATTGAGGAACACTGCTTACTGGCTAGCTCCTCGTGGCTCGCTCAGTCTGCTTTCATTCCCATTTTCAGGTTCCTGCCCTGACTTTCCTCAGTAATAAGAATGTGACCTGAGAGTTGTAAGCTAAAATAAACCCTTTCCTCCCTGAGTTGCTTTTGATCAAAGTATTTTTGTTTGTTTATTTGTTTGTTTGTGTGTTTGTTTGTTTTGAGACAGACAGCTTTGGCTGTCCTGGAACTCTCTCTGTAGACCAGGCTGGCCTCGAACTCAGAGATCCACCTGCCTTTGCCTCCCAAGTGCTAGGACTAAAGGCGTGCGCCACCACTGCCTGGCTCGGTCATGGTATTTTATCAGAGCGATAGAAAGCAAACACAGACAAACTTCAAACTCAGATACTTGGTCATTAAACATTGGAGGTCTTTGGGGCTCATTCTGAAACCTATTCATTGTGGTTGTATTCATTTCTAATAGACACAACTACCACTTACATATTGCTGACTACAAAAATTTATTATCTGGACCTTATCACTGAGTTCTAGGACTAATTAATCTTAAGAAATAAGGACTGATAAATAATTGATAATCAAGTTTTAATCTCACGCTAAGTTTTTCATATCAGTAAAGGAAATCACCCATATTATCTAAGTTCTTAGAAGTTCAAAGTCAGAAATCAGATATAATTTGGGGGTATTATTTGCAATTTCTTTACCATGTCTAACTCCCCTTCCACAAGCCAACTCCTACGTAAAAGTATAAAACCAACCTATAAACACTAAAACTAGCCCAATCGTGGGTGCAAGTAAATCTACCTTAGAGGCCTATGACTCTAACTCATTTCCAACCTCTTTTTCCCCTCAATTCTATCTACTTCAAGGCCAAAGACAAATTAGAAATCCTATGGTTGTCTCAAAACTCTGAGCTCTACAAATCATCACCACTAATTTCTTTCAACAAGATTCACTGAAATAAACACTCAGTGCCACAATTTGAGTGATTGCTCGTCAAAATGGTTAGTGATTGCTGAGCCAAAGCAAAGCATTCATACAGTGAGCACCTGGAATGCCTTCATTCTCAACTGAGGAAGCATTTGATTTTTCCATCAGAAGATGTGGTTTGAGTGGGGAAAGGATTGGGTTTATATAGCCACCATTTTTAAAGTCTATTGAGAGACTCCTGTGTCCCAGGCATTACTGTGGGTGCTCTGGAGGAGTGTTGGGAGTGGAAATGCCTTGGGAATCACAACTGACGAGCTCAACAGAGGCCTAGATTATTCCATGTCTTTGCCAACATGTCATGGCTAGAATTAAAACAACATATTTGTCCTCAGCATATTCAATTTAATATGTATATATATATATTTTTTTACAAACAGCAAGAACTACCATTATTGTAGAGGCATCTAAAATGAAGGAATGCATGCACCTACCACATCCCTAGATTAAGGGAAGATTTCACAAAAGGACAAAAATGGGTCTAAGCAAAGTCTGGGGATCAGGTCCAGTTCTGTGACTAGCTTAGTTTTCCTTCTAATTTAATCCCAGGAGAGACCCATGAAAGCAAGATGGACATCCTACTCTTAAAAACGCTGCTGGTACCCAACATTGGATTCACAACATTGTTTCCATAGTGCACAGCTGTTGTGTTGAAAATAGAGGACCATGACTTCATGTGTGGAGTGTGAGTGCAGACAAGAGATCTGTAATCAATAAGCCCAGTCTCTCTTGAATTTGATTAGTTAGAAAACTAGGTTAAGACCTTCATCCACCAGCTTAGCACTGCCAGTTTCTCTCTGCTGAAGCGAAGCCGGTGAAGCAATACTATCTCTTAGCTTCATGCTACAAAGGGCCAACTATGGCCAGTGGCCAAATCCAGTCCACCACCTGCTTAAGTGAAAAAATGGCCGAGTTGAGAACGACATGTACCATCTGCTCTCTAAAAGTCAACTCTGTTGTTTACTAACAGGTCTTTCACAGAAAAATCTTGCTACCAGATACTTAAAAGCCAAATAGACAACAAGATACAGGGATGTTGTAATGAGAAGCTGCAAAGATTAGTAAAACTCAGCTTCCTAACTTACTTAAACCTTTGAAACCATAGCACAGATGGGATTTTATGAGATTTTATGTGCCCCCATCATCTCCCATGAAAAAAAGTGATATGAAAATGTATCTTATATTTTTAAGGCATGAGGTATTATTTTGGAAGTAATGCATAGGTAGTGGCTTTGTATTTATATAATGTCTCTGGGTCTGAAAAAGTATTCTATATCTCTCCACCTTCCACCATGATGAGCAAAGGATTTTACATTAAAGAACTCCCATGTTTCATGGATTTTAAGACTCTATGAGGCTTTTTATAAAATAACAATATTCAAATAGAAGGGATTTACTTTGAGAAGCCCAGTGTGGTTTGCTTTAAATTTTTAAAATTATTTTTATCTTACTTTATATGTATGGGTATTTTGCCTGTATGCATGTCTGTTCATCATGTGCATGCCTGGTACCCACAGAGGAAGGCATCATATCACTCAGGTGTGGAGTTACAGACAGTTATGAGCTGCCAATATGGGTGCTGGAACTCAAACCCAGGTCTTCTGGAAAAGCAGCCAGTGCTCTTAACTACTGAGCCATATCCCCAACCCTGTCCCCAGTATTGTCCTTGGTTAGTAATGTGACCATAGAGAACTAGCTTCATGTTCTTTATCTTCATCTTTCTCATTCTGGAAAGGACCAGCTGGAACCAAATGCTCTCTCCAGCTCTGGGCTCTGAACTTCGACAAGTAAAGGTAAATACCATTTGAATCCCATCAGCTCCAAGGGTTCAGTCCAGTTTCTGTTGTAGTAAGGTGTTGCTAAATAAAATATTTTAGATTAATGGTCCTTCTTGAATATGTTTGGCCTCTCAGCCTTTTTAAGAACCAGCATTGTGAAGAAAAATCTATGTATGAATAGGCTGTAAAAACCATTCCAATTTTATAGTGATTTATTCATGTCTCTTGACCCTCTCCTGAGTTCAGTAAGTGTGTTTATAACTCACTTGCCATTCAAATTTTACTCAGTTAATCTCAGAATAAAGTCTCTTAATAACATTATATGAGAGGGAAAATTTTTTTTCTACAATTGGCTCATAGTTTTACTAAATTCACGCTAGTCTTCATAAAAATATGTATTCATATGAAAATCTATTTAAGTCAGTAACCATACAGTTTTTTTTTAAAAAAAATTGGCCAAAATGAAGGCTAGGCATGGTGGTACACACCAAGAGTCACAGAATTTAGAAGATGGAGGTAGAAGGTTTTTTAAGTTCAAGGCCAGCCCCAGGAGGCTAAATAATGAATTCAAGTCTAGCCTACACTACAAAATGAGACTCTGCCCCAAACAAACAAAATAAAAAAAAATCACTAAAATGAATGAGATCTAGAAGGTTCTAACTTTAGGGCTAGACTACCATAAGAAGCTTGAAAAGTTCAAAAAGACAAAGTAATGTGGTCATAATGTGACCTAGCCTTCCAGCCTTCTATTAGTATAATATATAGCTTTGGAGCCTGGAATCATCATATGATAAGAACAAATGAATCCTATATATCCACTTCAGAGATCTTGTTAGACCCAGACAGCTTCAGATTACCCTGAAAAAAAAAAGTGTGTCCTACAAACACGGATCCTATGGGACTTGATGACTTTCTTCAAAGGTCTAGTCCCAGTGGGGTCAGGAGTGCCTCACTGACTTGGTTGCAGTGCATGATACAAAGGGCAGGGAGGCACAAACATGATGTAAGTGATGCAAGTCATGAAGGGAAAAATGTCACAGACCTGAACCAAAGCCAAGATGTCCACACACACACAGCCTGCAATGAGCCAAGGCTATGCCCGAAGTGATCGAGTTCGCCACCCTGCATTTTAGAGATAGAGTTCAAAGAGTCCAGCACAAGATCTGCATTTGAAAGCTGAGAAAACTGAAGCCAAATGAGGGGAGGTGACTTATGTGGGGTTCAGTAACTAAAGAGTGGCATTGCCAAAAACGGAGCCCTGGGATCCTGTCCATGGACCCAGCCCCATACAAGTCACCACGATGCCCCATACAAGTCACCCCACAGCCCCATGCAGAGAAAGCAAGAACCAAGTGCTGGAGAGATAGGCTCGCACGGATACACATGGCCTGCAGCAAGTGCTTGACTCTGGATTTCATTATAAACTTGAAAATATCCCCCATTAATCATAAATATTAGCTTCTATGCTCAGAACAGCATCTTGTTCCAAAAGTGTGCATTTGAAAGACAGAGAAGGAACCCCCCCAGGACCTCCAAATCTCAGAGTAAAGCTCAGAGCAGATGGAAAGGCAGCCCTGTGTTACCAACAGAAAATAAAACCATGCTTTTTTTTGTGAGGAGAAACGGACTTTTCTGGAAACTAGTCAGGGTGGAGTAGGAAGGGCCCACATCTGAGGGTGTTAACCCATTCTTGTAAATCATCTTTCAAGATTTGGAGGAGAGGAAATCCCCAGGAAACTCAGCAAAGAGAAGGCTGGGGTGGGGTGTTAAGATTTAGTTGAAGATGAGTGTGTACTTCTCTACCCCATTCCCACTCACGTAAAGTTAACCTGAAAAAACAAAACAAAAAAACCCTGCCCTGTAAGCTTTCTCAAAGGAAACCATTATTAAGTGGCCCTTGTTTGCACACTTTTATGTTACGCAAGGATTTACAATGTTTCTTCCAAGAGAATTCTCCTATGGGGGTATTTTCATATGTACAGATCAAACTAATCCTGACCATGCCTTTAAAGTCTGGCTGTAGCCCAATTTCCATTCTACGTGATTAGACGACCAACTGTATGCATGAGCAGCTACATCTGTACAACAAGAAGGACAGGACATTATCCATCCCCACTCTCCTGTGAAGTCTGGACTACCTAAGGCACAATTATTTATGAATGCACCACTGACCTTTTGTGTGAGGCAGGGATTACGCTTCTGACTTGTAACAGTGCTCACTGATAAAATCAGGAGTATCACTTTGCCTTTAAAATGTCTTGGGTTTAGCCCCTATGAGAATTGGAGGCCAGATTGGACACCTGGGGGAAAGCAATTCTCCCTTCCAAAACAAACACACTAAAAAAAAACCTGATGAAGTTCATAAAATAGACACAGCAAATGACATGTCGAAATGTATGAACCCACATTTGGGATTAAACCATTTTCAGTTACTCAGAACCAAAGAACTTCAAAACTGGTGACTTCTCTTAAATATACATCTTCTCACCTACTCAAGGAAGTTCCCAGACTCTCCCTACATCTGGGAGCCACAGCCTCTGGCTTGTTAGCTCTCCTCAGCACAGGCAGTGAGGAAAGGGGCTTGCTTTTGAGCTGCAAGTTTCCCCTGGATAGTCAGGACTTGTTCTCCGTCTCCTAGAGAGTTGGGGGAATGGACACCTCAAGGGTTAAAGGGAGGAGATGGGGAGAGTTGCGAGCCCCACCTGTCAGTAGGTACCTGTTACCTCATCTCAGTATCTCAGTGAGAAGATTGGGAGATGCCACTCACGGGGTTCTGGTCACATATTCCACGCCAAGAGTTTTCTATTTAAATCCTAATTTAAAACGTGCTGTAGCAAAGGGAACTTTACGCTGTTTTCTTGGTAATCATAATGGTTTCGGGCAGCTTGGGCGATTGGTAATACCGTTTTCTAGATTCAACACACAACTACCTCCCTCCCACATGTAAGCAAACATTTATGTCTTTCGGGACTTTCTGTAGTGAAGATGTTGTTAAATGCCTTTCCCAACACCCAACTGATGTGTAGAGTGACCGCTTACTTGATGTGACTTAAGAGGCATTAAGACAGTTCTTGTGTGTTAGCAAACCTGCCCTGTTGGGTGTACCTGCTGTTTGACATCACCCCTCAGAGAAGACAAATCGGGTTCACTGGGATTGATGTTTTATCCACAGAAAGACTCTTTAGAGGGAAGACATGTGCTCCAGGGAATGAAGCATAAGCTTTTTAACATGTATTAACCCCATATTATGGCTGAGAATATATTGGGCTGTCACACTGGACTCCATTATTGTGCACAGTTGGCATATGTGAACAGGCTAAAGGGGGGTGGTTAGTGACTGGGGGCATTCGGATGGAGTGTGGCAATGGACTGTCTGGAGCTGGCAGTACTGTGGCAAAAGGCAGTGCTGAGGGGCAATAGGAGTCTTCGGGTACTGGGGCCTCGGCTCTACAAGGGAAGGACACTGAGGTACAGGTCCTCCAGAAAGCAAAATATGCTTCCGATTTTCTACCCATCATCCACTCTGGTTCTTCTCCCTCTAATGCCTCAGATAAGACAGAAACTGGCAAGTACAGTTCGGTCTTTGGAATTTAATAAGTGTTGATGGATGTCTCGTTTGCTTATCAAGCTATCCATTTCTCTTTGTCCTAACAAAATCACGTGGTTTAAAAAACAAAAAAAAGATTAGAAACAAGGTCATCAAAACTAAAACTGAGAATGGAAATTTAAACAGAAAGGAGAGGTGAGAGTTCTTGTCAGTTAAATCAACATGCACTTTCTCAGCAGAAAAATCACAGAAATGTGGGCTGAGAAGGGTGTGCCTCCTAAAAAGGGGTAGGAAGGAGGGCAACTAGGAATGGAATGCCATCCCTCCCTCCTTAGGCCACAAGAGCATTTCTATCACCTGGTAACTTTATCTCATCGCTCAATGAGCTGATGTAAATAGAATTTCCTAAGTCTAAGGCCATTGTCACTAAAATGTCACCCACATTGTAGTTGAAAATTGTAGTAAGGCAAATGTCACCCACATTGTAGTTGAAAAATAAAACTTGTGTTATGAAAAGTAAAGAGATAAGGAGGTGAAAGTTCCTTGAAACTGAGAAGCAGAAGCAAATATATATATATATAAACAAATACTATATTTATATATAAACAAATATATATATATATATGTATATATATAAACAAACTCTATCTTGGCTGAAAGAAGTCTACAAATAAGCAAGTGACTGCAAATATTTATCAAGCCCCTTTAAGATCTAAAAGTACTCTCTAAGTCAAGAAGAGAAATGATAGATAACCACTCGGTTACAAATGGCCCTACAGTAATCTGCAAATGTGCACAAAACAACCATGTTCTAACAAGCCCTGAACCACATTAAAGAATCAAACAAAGAGTTATTCTTTTCCCAAGTCAAGGCTCTTTATCTTGATGCTATCATTATGTTAATGCACATTCAAAAAATAACAAACAAACACTTCTATTAGACCTTCTCTTTTCCCTCATATGCTTAGGGTCCTAGAGGTTCAATATTAAATACTGAAATTTCTTTCTCTCTTAATGAGTGGTCAGATGTCTCAGCTCTTAAATAGAAAAAGGTGTTCATGCTATATAATACCAGAATCATCTTGTAAATTTGGCATTGCTAACATGCATGATCCACCCTGTAGACAGATGTGCCAGATAGAGAGAATCCTCACTACTAGCAGATTGAGTGTTTGTGAAGGTTTCTACTTTCTAAAATGATCGTGTAACATCCAAATCTGTACTGAATGTACTTTCACAGTTCTCTGTGGAAGGGACAGATCTATGAAAGATTGGAGCCATTCAGTGCTCCTCTCCCCAGCTGATGCTGAACAAGGCAAGGCTCTGCCTCTTTGCTTCAACCCTTATGCTGTAAGCAAATATCCTTACCATGAGCTTAGGGCCATACTGCCTCAATCTGTATGCCTTTGCTGTGGTTTTAAATGACCTATGAGTGGAGTACTGTTGGACTGTCTACTATCTCCACTATTTAAAACAAAGTGAAGTTATATAAACTTTGGGCACGAGCAACAATCTATCAAAATATAACATTATTATAAGCCAAAAATATAACATTAATGAATCAACAATGTATGCTCAGTAAGGTGTCTTTGAAGAGAAATACTTATAAAGCCAGACTGTACACTAGTCTACTGAGGAAAATACTACCAGAGGCTGATAGGAAGCTGTTTCACCTAGAAAGAATGGTTCAATATTCAACAAGTTGGTTTTACAGCAACTTTGTAGACCATAACTACTCCCTAAAATGAGGATCAACAGAATTATGTTCCACGATTTACAAGACCAAGATGCACACACTAAATTGCTATAGGGTCAAACACCCACTAGAAGCGGGGGAAATGCCACCACAGAGATGTCCCTTCCCAAGTCCAGTGATCACTTTGCCTCCTGCCTCCTTTTCCAGTCACACTGTGGACATGGAGAAGGCTCACTTTTCTGTATAATATAGGTTGTCTGTATTTAACTAACATTCTTGTCATTAATTAAGCATTATCTTTCAAAGTGTTTAAAGCAGGCAGACCTACATCTCCTGTGACCAGATTGGTGCCTAGCCCAATTATCATCACAGAGGCTTCATCCAGAAACTGATGGAAACAGATGCAGACCCACAGCCAAACACTAGGCAGAGCTTGAAGAATCCTGCAGAAGAGGAGGAGAAAGGATTGTAGGAGCCAGAGGGGTCAAGGACACCACAAGAAAACTCACATAATCAATTATCCTGGGCTCACAATCAACCTGCATGGGACCGACCTAGGCACTCTGCACATATGTTACAGTTGTGTAGCTTGGTCTTCTTGTGGGGCTCCTAACAAGAGGAACAGGGGCTGTCTCCAACTCTTTTACAGGCCTTTAGGACCCTACTACTCATACTGGGTCACCTTGCCCAGCCTCAATACTGGGGGAGATGCTTAGTCTTTCTGCAACTTGATATGCCGTGTTTTGTTAATATTCATGGGAGACCTGCCCTTTCCTAAACAGAAACAGAGGAGTGGATTGGAGGGTGGGAACAGAGGGGAGGATGGAGGGGAGGGCTGGGAGGAGAGGAGGGAGGGAAAACTGAGGCCAGGATGTAAAATAAATGAATGAATGAATGAATGAATGAATGAATGAATGAATGAATGAATTTTTAAAAAAGAAAATAATGCAAGCCTAAATTGAATCTTGAAGCCAAAAAAGAAAAAGCTGTAGGACCGCTGAATTCATGGTGTGGAACTCTGGGTCATGATGATGCACGAATACAAGCTACACGCAAAAGAGATAAGACATAACTTCACTGAAGTTGCCTCTGTGCCAGGCAAATACAGCCAGTCTCCATATCTCATCTCATCCGACAAGAAATCAGTGCGGGTTTCAGCAACTTAACTTGACGTTTACCTTTTAAACCAAGTGTCTTTATGTTTAAAGAAAGATGCTTAATAAATGGGTAGCAACTCTCTAAGCAACAGAGAGTGTAGATTAAAAACTAATGTGATTCTTTCCTATTACACTATTAAAAAAAACAAATAAAAGAATAAAACGAAAATGTTGACACTATAAATTTCTGGAAAATGTCTAGAACAACTAGACTCTTCATACTTTTCTTTCTTTTTTGTTTTTTGTTTTGTTGTTGTTGCTGTTTTGATGGGTGGTAAGTAAAGTGAATAGATATCCTAATTAGTCTTAACAATAAAAACCTAGAGTCAGATATTAGGGTGAAAGTTGAAAGATCAGAGAAGCAGAGCAGCCAGCCATTAGAGACTTCTTAACTCTATCAATGCTCAGACCAAATTGGGCAGATACTGTCCCCACCTTCCTAGTGCCGGGATTAAAGGCATGAGACTCCAAAGTGCTAGGATCAAAGGTGTGAGCCACCTCCCAGCTCTGTTTCTCTTTTAGACTGGTTCAATCTCTGTAGTCCAGGGTGACCTTGAACTCCTGATCTTCCTGCTTCCTCCTGTCAAGTGCTGGGATTAAAGCCATGAGCCATCACTGCCTGGTGTCTATGGTTAACTAGTGGCTAGCTCTGCCCTCTGATCTCCAGGCAAGCTTTGTCAGAACATAAACAAAATATCATACAACAGGAAAGGGTTTATTTCAGCTTACACTTCCAGGTAACAGTCCATTGCTGAGGGAAGTCAGGGCAGGAACTCAAACATGGCAGGAATATGGAGCCAGGAACGGACACAGAGGCCACAGAGGAGGACTGTTTACTGACTTTCTTCTCAAGTCTTGCTCAGCCTGCGTTTTGTATAGAACCCAGGACCACAAGCCAGCCCAGAGATGGTCCCACCCATAATGGGCTGGGCCCTCTCCCATCAATCACTAATTAAGAAAATGCTCGATGGCCAGGTTTCTTAGAGGCATTTTCTCAATTGAGATTTCTTCCTTTTCTATTTAAAAACTGTTACAGCCACTTGGGGGAAGTATGGCATGTCCTTTAAGGTTGAACATTTACTTAATATATGACAAAACACTCCCTACCATTGTTATTTAGCCAAGAAAATTGAAAATATTTCTTGGCATACACACCCACAAGCAAATATTTAGAGACCTTTTATTGAATTTTGCTTAAAGCAAGAAGCAACCCAAATATCTATCCATCATGGGCGAGGTAAGCACATTGCGCTACAGATATGTAAGGAAACTCTACTCAACTAAAAAAGCCTATGACTACATGAGCGTATTAAAAGTTCTACTAAGAAGGAAAATATAGATTAAAAGGGCTACTTACTACGTATTTCTGTAAGAGCAGAAATCTGAGCAGTGCTTCCTAGGGGCCTTGGTTGAGAATTTTACTGACCACAGCACACAATGGAATGCTCTGGGGGTGTACAAGTGTTTCACATCTTGATTAACTGTGACAAGCTAAGAATGTGTTCAGATTGGAAGAAGCAGTCAGGCAGACAAATAGGAAACAAGACACCTTTAACCATTTGTGTAATGTTTGAAAGAAGAAAGTCACATTTTTCATTTATTTTTCACAATAATGAGCAACCTGAGCATTCACTACTTCCCTGAGAGAAACACCAAACTGAAGGATGTTTAGTGGGAGAGTGTAGCATGGGATGACAGCCCTACTTTGGACAGCCCCATCTGACCAAGGTGCTCTTGGGGAGCTTGGCTTGCTAGGACACCACAGGTAAGTCATTTAGACACACGCTAGGCAAAGACATTCACCTGTTACGTAAGATGTTAGTCGTTTTAATCTTCTAATTTGAAGAATCTTCTAATACTTAAGAATTCCAGGTAATAGTATCACTATGTAGAAATTTCATTTAAAACGCTGTTATACTTACCTTGTCTTGGAAAAAATAAGGATATTGAAAAAGCTGAAATGTTTACATATAAATGTAAATACAAACTTTCTATCATTTGAAGACCTTTCATACTTTGTTATAGGAAATTCAACTTTAGATAACATAATCAGAGTTTAAGCTCCAAGATTTAGGAGACATTACAGGGCAAGGGTTGGAGACAGAGGAGGATCTAGCAGCCTTCAAAAAGATAAGCCTGCTGGAATGAAGGGGACAGGAAAGGATTATACAACAGTTGGCCTCATCACAGTTACCATTTTTCTAGTGGTACCTGCCTAGGGGGACGGAGCTTTGAGATAGGACTCAAAGCCTTTGCTCTATCCAACTGTTTTCTTTGTCCAGGGCATCCTTCACAGAGTCTGTTTCAAAGTCTGACTATTTTGCTTGCTTAATTAAGTTTGTTTATTGAAAGTGGATAAAGGAGCAGTAGGAAATGAGCTGTTTTCACTACTAACACAGCCCTTCCTTGGCAACTCTGATAAGACCCTTGGGGAAGGTCAAATCCAAGACACCCTGACTCAAAGCAAAAGCCAAAGGCCACATGAGGCCTTGAAATTCCCTGGATGCTACACACATTTGTGTAAAAGACACCCTGGGCTCCAGACTAAGACTTTTGTCTTGCATAGAAACTGCCCACCCAACTTTATTAACAAGGTCTTAGCTTTGTTAAGTTCTTATTAACTGCCAAGAGTATGATACTTCTTTGTAACCATTTTATAAAGTGGTGTTTTTGAAAGAATCAATTGTAGATGTCTTAAATAATAATGACATTCATTAACAAAGGCTACTGTGGGCAGAGGATTAGGATATATGCACTATTCTGAGAGAGCCCTGATTGACAGACATGCTTCCTATGTCTTCCAAATTCTATTCATAGTTACTATGTAGTCTAGTTTAGAGTCAGAAAACTTTGTTCACCAGCTCATATATGTTCTTGGTGAAGCTTTTTTAAAAACAAAGTCTTTGTGGAAATGTCATTAAAAAATTACAGAATGGCAAAGCTTTTCAACTCCCATACAAAGTATGCTCCCTTTTTCTTCGCATCCAGTTTGTTTATTCTTCAGATGTAGCTTTAATAGCATTGCATTAGCCTGTATATTTTGTCAGCCTTCTACTAGGATAGAAACTACAATGAGACAGTGTCTAATTTTCATCTTTGTGTGTATGAGTGTGTGTGCATGTTCATGTGTGTATGGGTACGTGTGTGGAGAGGAAGGGTAAGCACACACATATATAAAGGTCAGAATATCATTCCTCAGGAGCCATCCACCTTGTGTTTTATTGTTGTTACTGCTGGTTATTCGGTTGGTTTGGTTTGCTTGAAGGGTTTCTCACTGGCCTAGAGCTCATTAAGTAGGCGAGGCTGACTGGCCAAGAAGCCCCAGGAATCCACCTATCTCTACTGCGCCAGCACTAAGATTACAAGCACACACCCTGATTGTCATCTGTTTTACATGGGTTATGAAGATTAAGCTCAAGTCTTCATGCTTGGAAGGCAAGAACATTACTGAATGAACTATCCCCTGAACTCGGTTTTCTTTATTGTATCTGTAGTCTTTATATTATGTTTATAAAATGGCTTTTATAAGAGCTAAGAAATTTTCAGCACCTATCCTGGAAATAAAATTACATAGAGAATGAACTCGACCGTGGAGTCAAAGCTAAGGTCAAGGAAATGAGAGCTAGGCCTGAATCACATTTGTCCTTGGAGACCTATTTGTTCCTCAAGGGGAATTAGGGGGTGTAGATCAACTAAAGGGTGGATCCTAGATCTGGCTCTCTGTAAGCTATCTTGAGCACAGGTTGACTCTCTCAAATGTTAGCAGAACCAATGCAGATCCACACCCTTGGCCTCAGGCCCATCCTGATGTGGCCTCTGTGATAGAGGACAGACCATTTATGAACACATCAGAAGATACAGTCTTTAAGCCACTCTAAACTATCATATTTTTTCTATGGATTTTTAAAAGAGGGATATTTGTGTATTTTTCCAACTCACTCCTTGAGTAGTAGTTATGCTTAGTATTTGTGGTCTTGGAAAAGGTAATTGCTCTAAATATTCTCCTCTAAATTTATTTCTACATATCTTTTACCCATAAGTAAGGATATATGTGTGAGTATTCATATACATGTTTATATATATGAATATAATACATTCTGATTACTCTCATCCCTCACAGTCTTACACCCCTCCCATCCCTATCAACCCACCTCCTCCCCACTAGTCCCTACCCAAATTATTGACTTTTGGTTTGGTTTTGTGATCCATTTAGCTTAACCAGGGCCATCTGTATGAGCACTGGATTGCAACTGTCCTGTGACGCCTGGTGGGGTCACCACTGACTATACAACTGAAGACAATGACTCTCCCTCTCCCTGAATCTATCAGTAGCAAATAGCTAGCAGTGAGGGGTGAGGTACCCACAATCTCCTCCTCTACCCATGCTTGACTGTTGAATGTGGAACTCTTTAAGGTCAGGGACCCATCCTAATACTCCACATAAAAATCAGTTCTTAATTTGCATTGACTTTTAGACTTTTTGAGAAGCAATAACAAAATGTACAGAGCCCCAAGTTTACTACTGTACACACAGTTTCAAGAATTTTATGGATCCCCTCAGCAAAGTAAAGAAACTCTAACTTTAAGCTACATGCAATGCTTTCAGCTCACTCCCAAACACAAATGTAATAGGCAAATGTCCAATATTAGCTTAAGGTATAGCTAACAATCTATGAAGGTCAAAATGACAGAAAACATTTAAGTATGAAATTCATCTTTGACAACTTCATTTCTCTTTGTTGACCTAGTAAAGTAACTGATCCACATTTTATAATGGATCTCCTTGGGTTTGGGCTGCAGTTGACATACATTTGCTAATATTAGAGAGTAACTCTAACATCTATACACAAGTACAGTGGCTTCCAGTAATAGTTCATGATGTCACCAGAACCTTTTAGTTCAAGTTTGAAACATTATTCACCACCAAACAAGGTTATATTAAGTAAAAGTTACATTAAGTAAAAGTTGTCTAGGACTCCAGATAACAGTGGCAAAATTGTTACATATAAAAATGTAGCCAGCAATTTTTATATGAGATCCAGGAATTCTCAATGGCTCAAGCTAAACTCCTATAGAAGGGTATCACAAAACAGCAGGATGTACAGGTTCTCCAAATCCAGAGAGCTACAGGAAGTTAGCTAAGTTCACAGAAACTACTGTCTTTCAAATTTGTACCCCAGTGTTTAACCCTGATTATATCTAAAGATTGGTGTTATCCCTCAGCACATGGCTAATTCCATCAGCTACCCATAGGCACTTAGTATAGGAAGAACAGAGGTCCATGAGCTCACAGAGAAGCATGAGGAAAATCTGGAATGTTAAACACACAGGGTTGCCTCTTCAAAAGGAGAAATGTATAACCTGTTTTCCATCCAGAGGACTGGGAGAGGAGGTGGTTAATAGCCTGATGACCTTTGCACTATCTGTATAACTGAGACCACACCAGATCCTCCCTGAGACCTTTAAGATGTCACATGTAGTTAATCTATAGACCCCACCTTTATGGAAGCAGTCACATGTCCTTCACTGCTGTGGGATGTTCTGTTTGCTGTGAATATATGTTGCTCTGATTGGTTGATAAATAAAATGCTGATTGGCCAGTAGCCAGGCAGGGAGTATAGGTAGGATAAGCAGACAAGAAGAATTCTGGGAAGAAGAAGACTGAGTCAGTAGGCACCAGCCTGCTGTCCAGGGAGCAGCATGTAATGGCACACAGGTAAAGCCACAGAACATGTGGCAACGTATAGATTAACAAAAATGGGTTTAAGTGTAAGAGCTAGTCAGTGGTAGGCCTGAGCTAATGGCCAAGTAGTTTTAATTAATACAAGCCTCTGTGTGTTTACTTGGGTCTGAGCAGCTGCGGGACTGTGGGGTCACAGGGCCCAGGCAGGACTGGAGAAACTTCTAGCTACACTTTACAAAGAGTTTAGATGTAGTCATGCCTTAGGCTTTATTGTGCACATGGAATTGAGTTAATTATCCTCAACATACTGTGAGCATGCTTTATCTGAAATGTTAGGGACAAAAATGTGTTTTCAATTTATTGAATTTGTTTTTGGTTGGAGGAATATTTATACACACTTAATGAGATACCTTGAGGAGGGAACCGAAGTCTAAACATAAATTTCATATACATTTCATATATACCTTATAGACTGAAGCTTTAAGTAACATTTACGCCATACTTCTAGTATACCTGCATTTTAACTGGGACCTATCACTTGAAATTAGGTGCAGAAATTTTCACTTATAGCATCCATATTGGTAGAATAAAAATGTTAAGTATGAGAGCATTTTGGATTTTGGATTTGGGGTTAGGGATATTTGACCTGACTGGGTGAAACAGGTTAAACAGTTGCATTTGGATATAATACAATTCATAGGGTTTTTTAATTAAAAAGATTCATTTTATTTTTAATTATATGTGTAGGCTATGCGTATGTGTGCAGATGTCTAGGTCTAAAGGTGTCAGAGTCCTCTGGGGCTAGAATTATGGGTGAATGTGAACCTTTGATATGGCTTTGGAAGTGAGCTCAAGTCTTCTGCAAAACTACTACATACTCTTAACCACTAAGTTCCCCCTTTAGCCCCTTATAATGTTATTTTACTGCATCTATCTAATAATCTTCCACAAGCAAGCCTTGAGGGCTTGTAGGATACAAATACTATTAATGAAAAGTAGGTAAGAGAAAAACTGGAGAGTAGGCTCACACTGAGGTCAATGATTTTTTGCTGGTTTTGGTGGAAGTTTTGTTTCTGTTTTTAATGAGACACTCACAAAACAGGAAGGTCCCTGGAGAGAATATCCCTAACATGTCTCTGCTCTGCCCATGTTTATCTTTTAATGCCTTCTAAATCATTTCATAATTTACAGGAAGTTGACTTAATGTTCATGTCTGTGGTTTCTTTTGTGGCTATGAAAAGGAATGTTTAAAATGAATGTTTCTGGGACACCACAAAGCCCTTGCACAGGACACTTGAGCCATGGAGCGTGATGACTTTGGTAAACACCACAGTAAACACTTGTCTTGGTTTTCTGACATATGTGAAAACAGATGTGGACACGGAGCGCCCGACTGAGTAATGTTATATAATACAATTCAGCTGACAAGCCTAGGGGATTGTACAACGAAATGCATGTTTTTCATAAACAGTTAAGAGGGGCGCCTGAAAACATTCGGAAAAGCACTGACATGGTGACAAGCTACAAAAATGGATTTCTTGCCCAAAATATGTGGAAAAAGAATGTTGGCTAACTTGTAGTATGACATGGTATCACTTCTCTAAGTGACTCATGATCTTTTTATTATCTATGATGGTTAATTTTTATGGTCAAGTTGACAGAATTTAAAATCACCTAGCAAGCGTGTCTGTGAGGTCATTTCCAGGGAGCTGTAAGAGGTGAAGCCCCATCCTGAGGATGGTTCGCATTGCTCCATGGACTGGAGACCCAGACTGAAGAAAAATGTGGAAGCCAGCAGAGCACCAGCATTTGGCTCTTTCTGCTTCCTGACTGTGGACACAATGGGACCAGCAACCCATGTTGCTGTTGCCACAGCTCAACCTATCCTTGCCACCTTGCCACTGTGCTGCATGGTCTAGGAAATAGTGGCGATAAAAAAGCTGAAACTATTCAGTACAAATATAGAATGTGTTTCAAGCCGTAAGCCAAAACAAACCTTTCCTTCCTTATTTCGATTTTGCCAAATATGTTGTCACCGAAAAAGTAACTAAGGCATTAGTCATTCTGATAATTCAGTACCAGTGTCAATACTTAAATTGATGTTACTATTCTTTAAACCATGTTTTGTTTTTAAATCACTCTCTTCAGTGGAAGACTAAAGGAAAAATTCTAAAGCACACTCAATATGTTGGTCAAAATTTTAATGTTTGTTGGACTTTCTTATTTTTATCATAAGGAAAACCAGACTAGCCTAGCATGAAATTGACATGTGCAATTGCACACTCATCTGGATCAAGAAAACCAATTTACATAGTTAATTCTTTGTATCCAGAGGGGACTGGTTCTAGGACCTGTCACAGATGTCAAAATTCATGGACACACAAATCCCAATATAAAATAGTGTAGCATTTATATATAATCTATTCATATCATTCTGTAAACTTTAAAACATCCCTGTATTACTTATAATACCTAATGGCATGCAACTGTTATCATATAGTGATTATGCTGCATGGTCTAGGAAATAGTGGCGATAAAAAAGCTGAAACTATTCAGTACAAATATAGTTTGTCTTTCAAATATATCAGCTTTACCATTAGTTGATGGTTTAGAAGTAGAACATGAAGGGATGACTATATGATTTTTTTAATGTATTTGTTTTTAATATGGGTTAAGGATGAAAAAAAGTGATTCAAATATAAAATGTCTAGCACAGGCTCATGTGTTTGAACACTTAGTCCCCATCTGATAGCCCTAACTGAAAAGGCTGTGCAAACTTTGAAAAGTAGGGTCTGGCTGAAGGAGGTGATTCACTAGAGGGTTGGCCTTCAGGGCTATATCCTTCGCCATTTCAGGCCCAAGCTCTCTGTTGCCTGATCCACTGAGATTTATGAAGACCCAGCCACATCCTAGATTGTCAGGGAACACTCCCATACTTTCTCCTTGATGATGGACTGTACCTTCTAGAACCAAGAGACAAAATCAGCCCTTCCTCAGTTAAGTACTTCCATCAGGTATCTTTGTCTCAACAACAAGAAAAGTAACTAATATGAAGCTTCCAGCCAAAGAACTCTATGAAGGTACTATGGCAGACATGTTGGGCAGTCCTCCAGAGACAAGCAGTCGAAGTTGCAAAAGCGGGAAGGAGAGAAGGACCCGGCATTATAATCAAAGGAAGAGGAAAATTAGGAGAGTACCTGTTGAGTGCAGGCCAAGAAAACTGTGAGCCAGAGACGGAGATCAAAAAGGGAAGCTGGTATGTTGAAATGCAATCAAATGCCTACAACTGTGGTCTGGCTGCCAATGCGAGGATCACATTTCCTGGGGACACTCTACAGAGAAACACCATTTTGTGAAATGTGTGTTGCAAGTCAAATAAAGAGAAACATGGTATTTGAACTTGAGGTGTAACTCACCGAGCAACTAGAAAACGTTAACAGTCCTCTGTAAGCTTTTCAAAACATTAAACTACAACTATAGCAGAACAAGCAGAAAACCTCGTAAAAACTTTACAAATCGACACTAATAATGCCTATATACTGTTCCTTCTTCACAGGGCATCATGTCTTAATCTAGGTTCACTATCACTAAGAATGTGCTGTGAAGTAACGATACAGTAATGGTTTATGCTGTCTGACAGACACAGAGAACGTCAATGTGTTGTTTTTGCAAGCTCACTGATGCTAAGATGAATGCACAAGAAACAGTATTTTCAACCTATTCAACTCTTAGCGTAACACAGAAACAGCCTTCCTCCCTAACAAGGCAGAGTGTGCATTGTCTTCCAAAGAAATGACTTTTGGTGCATTGCACACGGATGGAAAATCCGCTGTGAGGAGAGACACTGGCTGGAGTGGAGGCCCTGGACAAGGTGCTGAGGACTCTTGTAGTAAGAGGCAACGGCATGAGAAGGGAGAGAAGAGAAAGGGAAGAGGCCAGGCCGAGATGGAGGCCAAAGGTTTAGGGGAAAAAGGAACAGGAACAAAAAAAAAAGCAAGGGCAGAAAAAGAATTCCATGAGGTAACTCATCAGGCTCTGACCAAGTCAACCAAGTATCTCAGCCAGACAAACTGCAGCAGGCATCCCAGGGGAAAGCCAGGCCACATACTGGCTTATATCCCATGCATATGTGCAAGAGAAAAAACAAACAAACAAATAAAAACTAACCAAGGACCATGGATGAGGGAAACCGTGGGAAACTCATGGCTAAAGTTATGTTCAAAGCCTCTGCAGAGCTTTGGGTCCACTCCGGAGCTGCTATACTACAGGTCCAATGATTCTTTTCTCTCAGCATCTCTTCAAGAAGGATCTGAGCCATGGCCTTTGTGTTGCTCTCCCTCTGCCAAGGTAGGAGTGGAGTTTTCCAAAAAGATACCTGGTTTCAAGACTCTTATCTACTTTGAATACAAAATGTCCTTGGCAGGCCCATGTGTTAAGGCCTGGGTCCCCAGCTGGGAATGGTATTGTTGAGAGGTTCCAGAAATTTGAGAAGGTGGGAACTAGCTGGAGGTTGTAGTTGCTGGAGGTAGACTCCAGGGGGCATCTTGTCACTGGCTCTTTCCTGTATCCCTCTCTGGGCTTCCTCTTGGCAATCAGGTGAAAAACTGACATCATACGCATATTTCTACCACCGTGATACTCTATTCAAGAGCACGGGCAAAGCAACCATGGCATAAACCCTCTGAAGCTCTCTAAAGTTGTTTTCTTAAGGATTTCAGTCACAGCTGTGAAAAAAAAAAATAACTAACATACTGAACTTAAGACTAACTATCAAACTCCTACATGGTGGAGTTTACACACCTTTAATTCCAGTCAGCACTCAGGAGGCTGAGGCAAGCAGAGCTCCATGGTTGGTCTACATAATGAGTTCTAGGCCATCCAAGGCTACATAGTAAGTCCCTGTCCCAAAGGGGGAAAAGGAATGTAACTATCAGGGGCTGAGGAGAGGACTCAGTTGGTAAAGTGCTTGCTGTGGACAAGCATGAGAACCTGAGTTCAGATCCTCAGCCCCCATGTAAAGGCCTGGCATGATGGCACATGTCTGTAATACCGGTGCGGGGAAAGTAGAAATAGATGAATCCCCGGGGCTCACTGGCCAGCCAGCCTTGCTAATCAGTGAGATCAGGTTCACTGAGAGACCCTGTCTCAAACAAATAAGGCGGAAAACATGGGGAAGCCACCTGATACCAGCTTCTAGCACCCCCCGCATAAACACCTCCACACATACAGACCATATACACAAAGCAACTATCAAAACTTTCATTAAAGTCACCTAATGTTATTTATTTGCAAAAGCAAAATAACTGACATTTTTTTTTATGCTCTCTTTTCAGAGGCATGGAGAAAATCTGACATTCAAAGAGGATTGATTAACGTGCATAGGTTCCTGTCTACTTCCGTTATTTACCCACAAACCTATATTGTTACTTTTCAACATTTATCCTTCCAGTTCATACTGGACTACAGATTAAACCTCAATGGAGCAGCACGCACAGTATTGTAAGGCCAGTGGAAATATGAGTGTTCAGGGAAGACTTTAGTGACAGCACAGTCACCAGCGTGTCTGGGGAAGATGAACCGGGAGAGGAATGCAGGGGTTGATGTTCAGGCCGTCTGATGCTTTCTCCTGAACAATCTGGCTAGGAATGGCTTGACTCCATCCAGGAAACTGGAAGGAGACCGTCCTACACCACTGACAGCCTATTTGGAACAGGACTGAATTCCAGAGTTTCTGCCAGCGAGACTTTGGCAGCCATTCCAAACCCCTCCTTAAAGGGCAGGCTCCGCTGCTCTCAGAGAAGGGAGGGCTGTGAAGTCTCGCCCAGCCCCACATGCTGCGTGTACAGTGGACGCTCAGCAGGAGCCTGGAGTACCAGGAAAATCTCTTATCGGCTAACAAAACAGGAAAATCAAAGGTTGATATTTAAGGGGAAAGGATATTGGAAACCACCCCGGCGGCTCTTTGGAAGCAAAGTTCTGTGGTCCTTCTCCCCCCCCCCCCACTCCCGCCCCAGTGAGGGGAGACCCGCCACTGTACTTGGGACCCAGACACATGCATTTGAAAGATGTCCGAGATCATAAAGCATTCTACGGGTAGAAAATTCATCCTCAATCTAAAGGACAAAGACAAGCTAACTCATATAACCTGGCCTGATGGGAAGGGAGGTACACTGCACACTCGGGGAGGAACGCTGCACACTCGGGGAGGAACGCTGCACACTCGGGAAGGTATGCTGCACACTCAAGGAGGTATGCTGCACACTCAAGGAGGTACGCTGCACACTCGGGGAGGTACGCTGCACACTCGGGGAGGTACGCTGCACACTGGCTTCACTCCGTATTTTACATCAACTGGGTCCGTGGGGTACTTTGCTTTTCTTAACATACTGTAAGAAGTCATTTTTGCCTACATGTCAGAGCTAAGGATGGATTAACCATGGAAATGTCAATTACTTAATGAAAATAAAAAAAATTAAGGAGTACAAGCACCTGTCACCCCAGTTGAAGCGGGGACAGGAGGATGACTGAGATCTGCTGGCCAGAACTCTAATTCCAAGTTCAATGAGAGACCTGTCTCAAGGGACTAAAGGGACGGGTTCTAGAGCAGAACACCCAACACCCTACCCTGGGCTCTGCATGCCCCTACACACACGTGCAGATACCACACATATAATCCAGTCACAGACACACACACACATACACATTTGAGCACACACGAGGACCCACAAATTAGCATTAGCAACAGCTTCCTATAAAACTGTATGAGTTTTGTGACCAAGTTTTTTAAAGATGTATTTACTAATTTAGTTTCGTGTGTGTGTGTGTGTGTGTGTGTGTGTGTGTGTGTGTGTACATGTGTACATGTGTATGTGCATGCACCTGAGTGAATTTGGTATTCCACATGTGTACAGGAGCCTGTAGAGGCCAAAGGAGGATGTCAGATCTCCTCGAGCAAGAGTTTCTGGGAGTTGAGAACCACCACGTAGGTGCAGGAAAAGAACAGAAGCATGCTGCAAGATCAGTGAACACTCTTCACTGCCGAGCATCTCTGCTGCTCCAGCAGAACGGTTTTAAACAGAACCAGTGTCAAAGTCCCTGAGACAGGAAATGTATTACTCATACTTTTAATCCTAATATGATTTGTAGAGTATTAACTAGGTGATAAAAACAAATTTATTCGTTCAATCCAGAAGAACACGATCACAGCTTCGCTGCCCTGACTTCTGAGATTTTCTGACAGAATCATGTGTTTTATCCATAAGGTTGACGAGGCACCACATGAGATTTATGAATGTAGAGTCACACCTAGGTGTTCACACTAAGAAAGAAAAAACAGTTTGCCTCAAGTTTTCTTATATGACTAATAAGGATGTAGGAACTTTCTTTCCCCAAAACAATGTTATAAAACTCTGAAATAAAACAGCAAAAAGAAAAATCTCTTTTAAATTTATAGAAATTAACACTTAACCAATAAAATAATTTACCTGCAACTTTTAACTTATAAATCTCTTACATAGGCAGTTTTGCAAAAGCTAGAGGTCAGTAGTCCTTGGTCATGTCCAAAGCACCCGAGAATTATTTGTAAAATCTCTCAAGCCACACTAATTAAACAGTAACTGAGTAGAAGGCACAGTCTTACCTATATAGTTGAAAACATTCAGTTATTCTCATGTATAGCCAGGGTTGCTGTGGCACAGCAAAAACATGAATTAAGTCTCAGTTCTCCCTACAATTAATTTCTTTTTTTAAGATTAATTTATTTATTATATATAGTGTGCTGCCTGCATGTTTGCCTACATGTCAGAAGAGGGCACCAGATCTCATTACAGATGGTTGTGAGCCACCATATGGTTGCTGGGAATTGAACTCAGGACCTCTGGAAGGACAGCCAGTGCTCTTAACCTCTGAGCCATCTCTCCAGTCCCCTATAATTAATTTCTAATCCAACTGGAAGATGCTCGGAATGAGTGTGTTTGCCCTGGTTTTTTACTGGGTGGGCCTCAGATGTATAGTCCTTGACAGGAAAATGATAACAAGCTGTTACGAATGTGTCTCGTCTTTTACCTCCATTTTCAGAATTCCACAGGACAAACACTAGTGGACTTCATTGTTTATGTGCTGAGAGGACCTCAAATCTGAGCTTAGTGCCAAGCATATAAAAGTGCCATACCAACCACTAGGAATGCATGCCAGGGTTTTATTAAACGGGAAAACCGTGGAGAACATGTCAGCAGTCTAACAATGGAAGGGTTTGGGTGGGAAACCCAAGCAACCATGAAGAGCTAGGGAGGGACTCCTGACTCTCTTTCTGTCCATGGGACTCTTTAGTCTGGGACATGGGGGGCCACCCTTACCTGCCATGTGCCTTCTATGAATCACTTCCAGCACAAGAAACACAAAGGGTGAGAAAAGTCACACACAGTGTGTTAGCATTCAACTGTCCACAGACCTCCTAATATTAAACATCATACTTTCTGATATTAAGTGCTCCAGTATCATGCTAAAAATGTTTTCTTTGTGCAATCTAGATTTTGCTTTGTGTGCCGAGAGCATGTTTTATTAACTTTTATTCATTGTTTTATTAGCATAAAAGGACTCTGAACAAAGGTCCTTTAGTTTATCCAAGTTCTCTTCATGACATCCAGTAATACAGTCCATATTCTTCTGCCAGACACAAATGTAACTTAATCTTAGGGTAATTCCTATGTTTCCTCTCCAAGCCACCCCACAAACACCTCAGAAACCTGTTACAGGGACTGTGTAGCAAGTCTGTAAGTGTACACTGCTTAATATTTGTTCATCTTTAAAGAAGAAGGTCATGGTTTCTTATGTTTTCCCCTTTGAGAAACGTGGCATCCACAAAGAGGCCTTTCACTGGGGAAAATTTGCTTCATGTGTCTCTCCACGCAGATGAGGGAATCCAGGCATTGACTGGTCTCTTTCAAACAGGAAGTAAGGTTCACGTTGGAGACGTTGGCTTTTCTAAGACACTTCTGTCAGTTCTCCAGGATTGCTCCGAATTCACTCCAGCCATATAGGGACACTAACTGGCACCTGGCCTGTGACACATCTGTCACTAGTGGCTGGATTCTGTGGGAAGCTGCTGGAGTGTTCATGCTCAACCCAGAGTGTTCCCTGGAGTCAAGTTCTCTGTGTTCACAGTTCCACTGTATGATGTCGGGACACCAAACAGCCTTTTGTGCATTTTATGGTGAGTTCATTTTAAGTTAACCTGGGGGAATGTAACTACTTCTAACCTCTGAGCTGCTTCTAACCAAAAGCACACGGCAAACGTTTCAAGCGTTTACCTCTGTAATTGTGCTACATAAGGTTGTGGTTTACATTCTAACTGCAGACCGTTCTAGGTACATGGCCACAGAAGAAAGGCCAATACAGCCAAGGGCTGAGGTGATTCTGTTCAAAAGCCAGTGAGACCCTCACACCAGTGGCCCTCCACAGGCCGAGTTTTTTCTACCATATGATCTTAGAATAGATCCTTCCTAGCCGAGCCTTCGGGGAAAACCCAGTTCTAGAACCTTCACTGCAGCCTCATGTAAGACCTTGAATGAGAATTCCCAGCAAGCCAGGAACTTTGCAACAATAAAACCATTTTTCTGAGCTGCCTATTTCATGGAAACTTTTACACAGCAGCAGATAATATACTACTGAAGGTAATAAAATATTTCATAGGTGAGAGGATCATTTATATAAACATGGCATTAATCATCATGCTAGGTAACATAAAAATTTAGTTACATATTTAATGTTATTTTAATAAAATCTATGTACTTAAACCATTGTTTTCCGTTTTATACTTAGCACTTTACTTTTGTAGCTGAAGCTACTTATTTTAGTTTATTGTGCTTGTTAAAAGACAAGATTTTGTTTTTACTATGCTAGTAATCTCTCAGATTATCTTACTTCTTAATTTTTCCTTTATTTTAAGATCACTCTTATCAAGATCGTCTCTTTCTTTTGCACCTGCTTCATCAGTGTCAATCAGAGAACAAACAAAAATAATTCTTTTTGAGGCTGGTGACCCATATAGAACCAACTGGGTGGGTCATGTGACCTCAGTGGCTTTCCCTTCATTAGCTGCCCCACATTTGTCTTTGAACAGTAGTTCTCAACCTGGGGTCACAACCCCTTTGGAGGTCAAACAACTCTTTCACAGGGGTCATATATCAGATATCCTGCATATTAGATATTTACATTGTGATTTATAATAGTAGCAAAACTACAGTTATGAAGTAGCAACAGAAATAATTTTGTGGTTGGGGGTTACCACAGTATGAGGAGCTGTATTGAAGGGTTGCAGCATTAGGAAGGTTGGGAACCACTGGATTAGACAAACCTTTTGTCAATCACTAACTTATAGAAACATTTCATCTTTTTTGCTATAGCATTGATGAATTGTATTATCAAACATTTGCTTGTGGCCCATTAACTTGAAGAAAAACAGCTAAAATTCCTTAATACTTTGTATCTCATAGCTCAGGAGAGCAGTCTATTGAATGTATAACTAATGAACATATACTCAACATCACCAAATTTTAATTTAAAACATTGGTTTCTAAACTTAGCCTCAACTGAACTATATTTGATTATTTGATCCTTCCTAATATACAGTTTTTAAAGCACAGTTGGGCTCATTCAGTCTTACCTAGATTTCAATAATTAGTACTTGAAGAAACAAACACATCAAGAAATCATTAGAACTAGAACTATAAACATTTGAAACTATAAAAACCACTAACACAAATGTCCTGTGCTTTTACAGCCCTTTTTCAGTTGAATCATTTCTTCCTATGTACTCTTTAACACTGCCCCAGAAATACACAAATACATTATTCTAGTTAAATCAGCCCTTAGCCAACGGAGGCAGCACACCTTTAATCCTAGCACTCTGGAGGCTGAGGCAGGAGGATCTCTGAGTAGGACAGCCTAGTCTACAGAGCGAGTTCCAGGAGAGCTAGGGCTACACAGAGAGACTTCTGTCTAGAAAAATAAAAATAAAAATAAAAAATAAAACAAAACAAGCCCTCTACCCAGTGGGTGTTAACCTTCTCATCTTTCCACTTCCTCACAAATATCACCTGTCCTTTAGAGAGATGGACCAAGGTTTTTGAGTAACACCTTTTTTTTTTCCCCCTTTGGTTTTTTTAGACAGGGTTTCTCTGTGTAGCTTTGCGCCTTTCCTGGAACACGCTCTGTAGATCAGGCTGGCCTCGAACTCACAGAGATCCGCCTACCTTTGCCTCCTGAGTGCTGGGATTAAAGGTGTGCGCCACCCCCCCACCCCCACCCCTGGCAAGTGACACATTCTTTTATTTAGAAGAGCTTTGTGGAAAGTAAGAGCCAGCCCCAAGGTGAGTAGCTGGCAAGTTCACAGGAGTCTATGAAAGAAAGTACCACCACCTCCCAGCCAAACTCTTCCTTGTCCCAAATACTCTTATCTCTCAGCCCCATCCTTGGTGTCCTTAGAATGCTTGAGTTCGCTGACCTGATTTGAGTCCTTCGAGCTGTTCTCAAAGTTCAGGGGCTTTGTGCAAAAGGAGGAAGATCTCACTGCACTGGAATTACCTCTTCCATCCAATCAACCCCACTAACCAGTCAGCTACCTGAAGACAAGCGCCATGCTTTGTCTCCCAGTCTCCATGCTCTGCACACGCACAGAGCTTTTCACTAGAACAAATCAGTGTATCTTTAGAGGGATCAGGGAGCTAATACTATGCTCAAGTTAAGGCTAAGGACTTTTACTTCTCTGGATAAATGACTTGAAGCAAATTACTTAAACACCCGGAGGCATAAGCTGATACTCTATACAATGAAAGTAATAAGATACCTGCTTCATACAAGG
>CABHPQ010173311.1:64229-90592 GCA_902168405.1 Peromyscus aztecus | reverse complement strand
CAATTAATTCTCGCATTGGCTTCTCAAAATTTTTTGTTAAAGTATATACTGCCATCTTTCCAATATTTTCTGAAACCAAGTGATATTTCACTGTCACCTTAGCAGCTGCAGTCCATGTTTGACAAAAATTATGGTGTAGAAAACAAGAATATGATGAGGATGAGGTAAAATTGGTCTTCTATGTTATTGGGGGACCATCGTGTTTTTGTGATTCTTACTTTAATATCTTCTCTCTTGTTTTGTTGTATCTAATATTTATTTCATGGCACCTGTGTGTTTACTCAGCCAATACAGAGTCAGCATACCTCATTGGTTTATTTGTTTCTTCAAAAGCCAAATTTTCCTGTTCAATATTTAAGTTGAATGAGAGTAAATAAACTATGAATCCAGCGATAACATCTCAGACATTTTGACGGGATGCACGGACAGATCAGAGCTTGGTACTACAGATACATTTTCCTCTTTAAAGCCTCTGAGCTTACTGTTGAAAAAGGAGTTTCATTGTGGTTAAGTTACAGAAAGCATGGTGTCTGTCTTCAACTGGAGTTCCTGCTGAATGTACTACTTCATGATGATTGGAGGCACAGGGAAGACACCTGAAGCTGGAGAATTTGTGTCCTAAACCCGGGGTCAAATTTAGCTTTTTGAATGTTTGCACAATCAAAACTCAAAACTCAAGATTTGAACTCGATTTACTAAGCAAAGTACACGTGTTTCTATTAGTGGGTTCTCATCAGACTGTAATGCCCCAGGGATTCCTGAATGTATTCACAGAGAAGAGGTTTTAAAGGCTTCCAACTTGAAGGATCCCTCTGATCATCTGTGAATGACTTTCTTCCTTGACATTTATGCTTCCCTAAATTCCATAATTCTAATGTTTACACTTCATATAGACTCACCAACATTCACATAAAATTTAATTAAAAATTTAGTAGATACTGCCCTATAGATTTGAAGTTGGCCATTTGCCAGTGATTTAGAGGATGAAAAATAGGTAGAAAAATTAGACAAAAATTATATAAAAAAATGTCTTCTTGAAATAATTGTGTGGCCCAAATATTTAAACCAACTAGACCATATTGTGTTTTCTATTTTATTTCTCTAAATTTTATCCTATTTAATAGGGAAACCAAATAATAATGATCATTCATTTAACATGATTCTGAGAGTCATGACAGAGTATGTAACAAAGTTTTATAAAATATATTTTCAGTATTACAGATAATTGTTTTATTTGCTTATATCTTCTCTCTGCAAAAGTTCAAGATGACTTATGAAAATATTTTAAGAAGGTTTACAAATTTAATTATACATAAAATGAAAAATAATGTTATGTAGTTAAAACCAAGATCAATTAATTATCACAATTAATAGAAATATAAACAGAAAGAAATGGATCAACATTAGTTTTTCATTTACAAATGCATTTTATATGCTTTTCTTTGTTATTATTTAACATTGTATATCCACAGAATTGGATATTCTATAATATACTTCAAGGACAAAACATTTAAGTAGAAATTTGTGTTTATGTATATTCAATAATATACTTAAAGATAAAATATTTAATGGAAATTTTTATTTTCTTCAGGATTTTTTTTTCTTAATGGGACAGCTACTGGAAGTATAACTTTTATTCTTTCAAATCTGAAGATATGAAATGGATGATAGCATAGAGGTCATTATAAATTTCAATAATATAGCGTTTAATATCATGAGCAAAGCATAAACTATGAACATCTCAGTGCCTGAATCTTATACTATTTTGTTAATACATTTCTACAATTGCATGCCTTTTTCAATAAATGTAAGAACTGAAAGGAATGTAAATGAGAGTTAAAAGAAAACCAAATACATAGCAGATGTTAGCATGATTTTTCCCCCTACTTAGAACATTATAAACATATGGAACAGCCTATCAGGCACAATTGCTAAGGAAATACACAAGGATCATTCCAAAAACAATTGCATTCTATTCTAAAGAAACAGAATATTTCAAAAGGATGAGTCCTGATGGGCCTATAGTCTTGATGAGCAAATAGCTCCGGCTAAATAAACCCTTTATGATCATGTCTTCATTCGAATGTAAATATCAGCACAGTGTGTTCATAGGAAGGCAAGTTCTCTCCTCCACAGCAGAGCTTAGCAGTGTTTCTCATCTAGGGTGTAAAATGTACACATATGGTGACTTTGTTTTGTTGTCTTTGATATTTAAAAGGAAGGTTTTATTATTCTCATTTCTTCCATACATTGGATAAAGGTAGGTAGATGTCAACAGAATATTTTTAAGCATTTAAATAAATTTTGCATGTAAAAATGTATTAGGAAGTAAATTATAAAAAATATTAAGAAGCAAATAAAAATAGGCAGGGCACAACATAGCAGCATATACAAAAACTAAAAGAAATGGCCTAAAAATTCTGTGCTACCTTTATAGTGACTATTATCATTATTATTATTATTATTATTATTATTATTTATTATTATTATTATTACCACTACTACTGGTATTTATTTTCATAGTCCTATCCCCTTCCATGTTAATGGAAAAGCCACATGCACGGTGGAGAAGAGGAGCTAAGCTATTTCATTTCTTAACAAAAGATAGAATTAAAGATTCTCCAAGAAAGAAGAGGGTAGAGGGTATGATTCTGGAAGAATAGAATGCTGTTGAAAAAGGCAAACACCACCTTCCTCAACTTTCACAAGCTCTCCTTTCCCTCAAACATCTGTGATGGTGTTTGGATTGCCAATAGATGTGGAGTTTGCCCCAGAAGGAGCACGTTTCCTGGTTGGTCACAGTCGACAGACAGGACGTAAGCTTTGTTGTACCATCCTTCCCTTAAGGCTGAGCACCTAACAGAGGGGCTCCAGCCACCTTTATCTTAACACTTAAGATATGTGTATATACTCTGTTGATATATAAACATAGACTAGGGTTGTAGGAATATCTTGAAAATAGTATTGTCAGAAAAAAGAATTTGTTATTTAAGAAATTATAACAATCCATTTTAAAGTTTTGAGTATATTATATACCAGTTATATATTAAGTACTTCATCTCAAAAAAATTTACATATTCTGTGTCGTTATTGGTTTATTGTTTACTGAACACTGACCAGAGAAGAAATATATGCATTAGGAAAATCTGAATTGTATTTTGTAAGTGGTTTTTAAATTAACCTTCTGTGTGTTCATGAGCAATATTAAAGAAGAACAGGAAGAAGATTTATTTATAATATGTTCCACAAAAATGACATCTTTGTATGTGGTTTTTCCTACAAAAAGTTAATCTCCTTAGGGAGGAGACTGTGTCATAATTTACTTTGTACCAGTAGCTGACGGCAGATATCATGAAGTGTCTTTGAACTAGAAATTAATTGTTGATGCAAATTTGTCTAACTTACTGATGAATTCTGCTGAAGCATGCATCTTCATCTTATTAAGTTTCTCTAAAGTAGATACTAGCTCTAACATGACAAATATTTAGGGCTGTCCTTGAACATTTGCTTGTAACAAGTTAGATCTCATGTGGCCAATGAGATGCAATCCTTTAGGGCTTCCTGATTTTCTCCCACATGGACTCAGCAACTTGATGCACCTTTACTTCTAATTGCATTACATTATCTTCATCACTTTTTGTGCATGGTTGATTTAATAAAACAACACACACATATACACAGTTAAGATTAAACTGTATTTTGAAAATTGTATATTTCTATTCATGAAATCTTACATAATAAGAATATTCTATCTGATACCAAACATTACTTTGCCTCATGTATATACCTTTACCATTATATTGATAACAATTCCAGTGTTATGACCTCAAATCTATAGAGATAATATGCAATAATACCAATTCCCTCAAATACGATTAAGTTACAGGGTGCACAATAGGAGTTTGGGACTTCTGTGGTAACATCGAACTTGAGAAGAGACTCTTCACTGTACTACCTCAAACTACAACGTGGTTTGTTCTTCACAGCAGAAGTTGGCCTTGGCTCTGTAGAGAAGAATGGTTGATTGCCAGAGGTAAAAACATATTTCTTTCTCCTACCTCTTTGGAAAGCAGAAAATCCATCTATAGTCCAACGAGGCCCCCATGTACTGAACTGAGAGATTTATTACATCAGAAAAGGAAATGTGAGAAAAGTGCAATGTTTATTAGGGTTAGCAATTTTTCTTATATGTACACTAGAGTATATTTTCTTTTGGAAACATCATTAAGCAGCTTCTACATTGGGAAAATATTTGTTAAGAAAAAAGAAAGAGAAAGAGGGATGCAAATGACTATCTTCTTTTAGGACAAATGATACATATTCTAAGAATCTGATATATATATATATATATATATATATATATATATATATATATATATATCCCAAAGATTTCCATTGTAATCTTTGAATGTAGACAAATAACCTCTGCAGTTTAAATGACCTACATTGTCATGCTTTTCTCAGCTTATCAGAAGTCAACTCATTCATTTCCTTCTCTGCAAACATCTCATTTCTTCAGGCTGTGGCAGAACATCTCAACTCTGCAATACAGCTTCCCTTCTTGCATGGAGTGTGACCTGCTGCCTATATCACGGATGTGGCTTTTCTAAGTGAGCACAGCTTTCTTTATTGATATATTGTGTTTAATTGAGTCTATTTAGGTTTTTTGTTAGAAACAGAAATGGGACACAACCGAAGGCCACACTGCCACAAGGGACCATGGTGACATCTGAGCCTGGGCTGCTGCTGTGGACCTTGTCTGTGTCCATGATCCTATCACAGTCATGATCTGTGATGTCTGTTGCCCGTGGTGCTACTAAAAGCCACACAGATGCCCAGAGTCTAGGCCACATTCTGTGGCCATGTTGATGTCTAGAGGGCCATGCTGCTGCTGGGGCCATGTTGTCATCTGGGCCTGGGCTGCTGCTGAGGGCCCTGTATTGGGTTCATGGCCCTACTGCAGCCAGGGTATGTGTTTATGTCCATGGCTCCTGATACCATTTAAGGAAATGCAGATGCCAGGGGTCTAGTCTGCCACCTGTGGCCATGTTTGTGTGTGAGGGGCTTGCTGCTATGGAGGCCGTGCCAATTCGAGTGGCCTGCACAGCCACACAGGGCCCGGCCAGGGCTTCTGCGGTGGGCCATGTCTGGGTCCATGGCCCAGCAGTAGTCAGGGCCTAGGCTGATGTACATGGCTTGTGTTACCACAGGGGGTCATAGGAAACAAGCATCTTGAAATCTGAGGACTATGCTGAGCCAGCCCTGTCTCTCACTGGCCCCAGGATAGCTGGCCCTGCCCCTCGCTGGACACTGCAGTAGGAGAGTTCACTCCCACTCCCCATGGGAGAGCTGGCCCTGCACTCAGGAAAGATGGCCTTAACTCTCACCACAGGCATGGGAAAGCTGTCCCAGATGGCATGGGTGGAGGAGAGCTGGCTCTGCCCCTCGCCTGAGGGTGTGGTGCCAGTGGACAGACTGACCACCTCAGCTACCACCCAGATCCACATCCTGGGCCTTGGGTTGGCCCACCCTAACAGTTGCCCCATTATGACCTACTGAAATGCACAAAGGGTCTGGTCCTGCTGAATGAAAACCGCAGGGTCTGAATGCCTTGGGGCAACAAGGGGCTATCTGAGAGAAGTTTCAATGAGAGCCCAGCCCAGTAATGATGGTTTATCAGAAACCAGAGGCCTTGAACCAGACCAATGACTCATTGCAATGAACATTATGCAGGTGGGGATCATTGGATGAAAGGGTATACTGCATGACACAGAGCAGCTCCAGATGCCACTGGGATGAACAAAGAGGTATTGAAAAGATGAAGGAGTGAGGTGGGTTTTTTTCTTTGTTTTGTTTTGTTTTGTTTTTAATTATTTCTTTGGCATGGCATATTGCAGGGGTGAGTGGCAGATATGGAGGGACTGGGAGGTAAGTGGCATTGAGGTGCATGATGTGAAATTTCCAAAGAATCAATAAAGAATTCTGTTTAAAATAACAAAAAAGAAATGGGGCATATTTTCTAGTTTCTTTTCACCATCAGAGAAATAATTCACAGATCAGACAAGAACGGAATATCAAGAAAGTTTTATTGCACAATGAAAATACAATCAGGAGGAAGTGAGTGGACTTCTCCAGATTATCTCAACAACAGATATTAAGTAGGAGGAGAATTTGACTTTTAATGAAAGGTTCAGAAATGAGCCAGGGCCGGGCGGTGGTGGCGCACGCCTTTAATCCCAGCACTCGGGAGGCAGAGGCACGCAGATCTCTGTGAGTTCGAGGCCAGCCTGGTCTCCCAAGCGAGTTCCAGGAAAGGTGCAAAGCTACACAGAGAAACCCTGTCTTGAAAAACCAAAAAAAAGAAATGAGCTAGGATTTTCCGACTGTAGGATGTACTTTCCTCTTCATCATTATAGGATGTTATTTTGAATGTCTCATGATATCAGTTGCATGATTAGAACAGACAATTCTATAAGGTAATGATGAGCAGAAGGCAAAATGAATCAAAGAGAAATTAGTGGTTTTCTTGATAAAAGTCACGCTGGTCTAACCCAATTTTGAATTGTCATGGTAAATACTTAGTGGTCAGATGATACTCAGTCTACTACATACAGCCTTGAGATGACATCAGCCTCCACACACCATGCAGTTTACCTCTTTCATGTTTCACTTTCCCTGTGCCTATATGGCCTGTGCAAGAAGCCAAGTATTGAACTCAGCATCATTCTAGAGCTGAAGAGCTGGTAGGCTCATCATTAAGGAAGGCTTGATGATGCACAGTTATTTGAGTTATTTGCCCTGGATTGAAACATTTACTCTTGGAGGAAGAAGGGAGGCTCACAAGACTTGAGAAACTTGATATAACTCATGACGTTCAGGTGATCCAGAGACTAACTCACAAGACCTCTCCAGTTTCTAAAAGCAGTAAATAATTACTGGGAGAAGTGAGGCTTCTCTTTCTTTATTTAAAAAAAAATCACAACATCTATTTTTAAAATATTTGTTATTTGTTTCTTCAACTAGATCATAAAACAATTTCTATTCATTAACCAATTTTTATGTAGTAATAAATATTTGATATTTGGCATCCACAAAACAAAACCAAAATTTCTTCTACATTAGATTTCTTTTCTTTTGTAAATTAATTTTATTTTTATGTGTGTGTGTATGTGGGTGGTATGTGTGTGTATATGGGTGGTATGTGCATGTATGTGGGTGGTATCTGTGTGTATATGGGTGGTATCTGTGTGTATGTGGATGTTATGTGTGTGTGGCCAAAGGTGAGAAGAGGACATCAGATCACCTTGAGTTGAGTTGCAGGAGGTTATGTTTTCTTTAATGTGGGTGCTGGAATTGGAATTCAGGGCTTCTGGAAAAGCAGCAGGTGTTCATACCCACTGAGCCATCTCTCCATGCCCTACATTAGTTTCCTTAAGGTGCTGAAATGGTATATTTGGGTTTGAACATGACTTATTATCATGAAAATGAAGCAGCCAAATGACAACAATGTTTGAAATGTTATTCAAAATGGAAATAAGACTTGGTGTCTGAGCTTCAGTGGGAGTTGAACCACCTTATTCAGCTGCCACTCTTCTCTAACTCACCAAACACCTAATGATGAGACAAAATGAGAAATTTACTTTTCCCTTAGACAGGGCCCATTACAGAATCCAGGTAGCCTAGAACACAATATCAACTCTTAAAGGCACCTCAAACTTCTCTTTTCATTGAGCTTCTACAGATTTCTATTTTGTGAGTGTTTCTCCCCAGTGTTGAGCGGATGATTTAAATGAAGCAGTCTCTGCCTGTCTAACCTTTTGCTTTGTGTAGCTTTTACACTAAGCATGAAAAGTCAATACATAATTCAACAAAAGAGAGTGTTTCCCTTTGTGTTTTATTTCTACTCAAATATGATTGCCCACAGAAAGGCTTAAAGAAAATTTAGTTTTTAATAAAGGATACTAAAAATTAAGATTTTAATTAAATTATAGACAAGTATAACAGATACTTGGAAATTGCTTTCCCTAAACCAATATTTGTGTCCCCGGAGTACCTCAAAGCAAGATAAAGATTTGTCTTCTGTTGAACGTGGTGGCAAAGGCTTTAATCTCAGCATTGGGTGGGCAGCAGCAGGAGGATCTCTGTGAGACTCAGGCTAGTCTGGTGTACATTTTTTTTCAAGCCAGTAGGGTTATATAGTGTGACTCTGCCAAACAAAAGCTTAGCATTTATGCCTTCATTTTTCAACTTTCTTCCAACTCTCAAAATTTTGAGTCCCATTTCTGCTTGTTTCTGTATGTATGTATGTATGTATGCTAATTTCACAAGGAGTATCAGTCTAAAACCCATTGAGAACTGTGCTATCTTGCCCTGCTTCAAGGGTGATGACCAGATGAGAATAACTTAGGCATCTGGTTAAAAGCTTTTACAGTGCCCTACTGGCAATCTTCAAAAGACTCCACATAGTCTCCAATCATTCACCTTAACCTTTGGTCACCTCCTTGCATTCCAGGAACAACAGAAACCTTCAGAAAGGTATGACTATGATGAGTTAACCAACAACCAGAAACAATAATTTCATTTGAACATCTTCTTTCAGACAATAATAATTTTTAGAACCATCTTGTAGAAACAGAACAGACCTCATTTGAGTCAATTCTTTTTAAGTATGAATAACTTTTATCATTTGCCCCATTTATTTTCCTCTATTTAAACTTAAATCTGATGTCAGTACCTTAAAGATTGGTAATATATTTAAATACCTTCGTCTCCCAACACATAGAATTGGACCTTTAGCCTAGTATTTCAGTTACACCAACACTTGTGCTAGGAACTGTATTCGATAAGTATGTTAAACCTTAATATTAAACTGACTGGTATATTATGTATAAAGAAAATGAAAACACTAATCCTAAATTTGAAACATTAATATGATTAATATAATGTGACATTTAAATCTGATCCAATGTAAACAAGTCCAGAGACAGTTGGTAAAATGTCTATGTAACATTCAGAAAATCCTAGGGTTCAATCATTTGTACTACATAAACTGTGTATGGTAGCTGACACATATAATTCAGCATTTAGGCAATCAATGTAAGGGTCAGAAGTTTAAGAACATCATCAGATACAATGGGAAATCAATCTGGAATACATGAGACCATGACTGTGTCTAAAACAGAACAACAAACTCCAAACAAAGGAAAATTTAAAAACTATTCTGTCAGGATTAGACAAAAGAACTCAGTGTTTTCTTTTTCTGAATTGTCAGGCTTATAGTACCTGACAATATAAAGTATGCCATAATTTTTCATGCCCCTTCTGTATTGGTACCTTTACAAAATGTGCTATGAGACTCCTCAAGCTTCATTTGACATAATGACATAACTTTTCTTAATTTAATTCTATTGTTTTTTTCTACAGAATGTGTATGAGGTAGGATGATTTTCCTGATACAAATCCAGTTGAAAAATCCACCATTGAAATTCTATGATGGTTCTTAGAAATACCTCAGTCAACCAAACTGTAAGTACAAGGTCATTCTTTCTCTAGAGTCTGCATCATGCTTGACCTTATCAAAGACCTAGTAAAACTGGGAAGTGTGATTTTATTGTCTTTCTTTTTATAAATTTATCTTTCATCTATATATGTCTATCATCTATCTGTCATCTATCATCTATCTACCTATCATCTATCAATCTATCATCTATATCTATCTATCTATCTATCTATCATCTATCTATCTATCTATCTATTTATCTGTCATCTATCTATCATCTACCATCACTTTCATCTATCATCAATACATTCTGTCACCGATCTACTATATATATGATAACTTTCATTATATATCATTTACCTATCAACTATCTATCTGCCCATTTACATTATTCATTGAGCAATACGGCATTGTTAAGTTCCTTGTATGACCATAAATATGAATTTAAGATTGGGAACTTGGTGACATAAAGAGACATACTCAGTGCATCTTTTATCCAATAGTATTCAAACACAGATGTGTAGACATTGAGTTATTAAACACTCAAAAATGGTAAAGTAAAGGTAAAATAATTTCTTAGAGAAAAGTAACTAAATCCTCGAATACAAAATTTAAAAATACCAATAAAAAAGGCCTGTATACTTTCACTTAAGAAAAAAATTAGTGTTTTTGATCATAGCCATTCTGACAGCTGTAAGATGATATCTCAGAGTCGTTTTGATTTCATTTCTCTGATGACTAAGGATGCTGAGCATTTTTTTAAATATCTTTCAGCCATTTGAGGTTCTTTTTTTGAGAATTCTGTTTAGCTCTTTAGCCCATTTTTTAATTGGATTGTTCAGTATTTTGATGTCTAGTTTCTTGAGTTCTTTATATACTTTGGAGATCAGTTCTCTGTCAGATGTGGGGTTGGTGAAGGTCTTTTCCCATTCTGTAGGCTGTCTTTTTGTTTTATTGACCATGTCTTTTGCCCTACAAAAGCTTCTAAGTTTCAAGAGGTCCCATTTATTAAGTGTTGTTCTCAGTGTCTGTGCTACTGGTGTTATATTTAGGAAGTCTGTGTTAGAGAGGATGCGGAGCAAAGGGAACACTCCTCCACTGTTGGTGGGAGTGCAAACTTGTATGGGAATTGATCTACCTCAAGACCCAGCCATACCACTCTTGGGCATATACCCAAGGAATGCTCAATCATACCACAAGGACACATGCTCAACTATGTTCATAGCAGCACTATTCATAATAGCCAGAACCTGGAAACAACCTAGATGGATTAAGAAAATGTGGTACATATACTCAATGGAGTACTACTCAGCAGAAAAAAAAAACAATGACAACATGAAATTTGCAGGCATGGAACTAGAAAATATCATCCTGAGTGAGGTAACCCAAACACAGAAGGACAAACATGGTATGTACTCACTCATAAGTGGATACTAGCTATAAAGCAAAGAACAATCAGACTGCAACCCACAGAACCAGGGAGGCTACATAGCAGGGGGGACCCTAGGATGACTGCGGCTTATAATAAGTTTTGGTTTTACTCAATCACTGGGCAAGCTTTAGTGAAACATTTCACTATTAGAATAAGAATTTGTACTGTATCAAGCTGATAATAGAAAAAAATAAATAAAAATGAAACAAAAGAAAAAATTAAAAGTTCTAACATGTTTGTCCTATTATAGTACAACATCTGCACAATGTGTGTACCATCTCAAGGCCATTTGTTGTTGATTAATATGAATTTTGATAGTTTAATATTGATTCAGAGTAGTACATATATAATAATAATACATCCCTAATAACTTTCATAAAAAGACCTCATTTGTGCAACGAGTATTCAGATCAAAGAAAAGGCCACAAAAAATACTGAAATGCCACTCCTGGTAATCAACCAGGATGTTGTTTTCTACCAACATCCAAGAAGGTCAAAAGGTTTGTACACCTTTTATCATTTCATTCATTCATATTATAAACTTCATATCTAATATAACAAAGCATTCATAATTTTTTCTTATCCCTGGATTGCACATTCTATGTTTATACTTCTGTAGAATTCTGGTAATTTGTTACTTCTCATTGTTTAGTAGTATCTGATAAAAAGCTGATAGCCTGATACTTGAGTTGTACTATTAGGACATCCACTAGAGGATCTCTTTATTCATCTATGGACATTGTGTTACTTTCTTCCTTAGATTAGCCCTCCTGTGGGCTTGTAGTTTAGTTTGTTATTAATTTTTTATTATAATGTAATATGAGTATTATATTTAGAATATTTGCACTGCCTTTTTCCTCTCAAATTCCTCCCTTGTGCCCTGACTCCCTCTCAAATTTATGATAGTTCATTTAATTATATAGATAAACAAATATATAACATATTACTCATATAATAGATATAGAGATATATGATAGGCAATAGAGAAGGACATAATAGATATAGAGAGATGAGATATATATAATGATTAGATAGATGATAGATAGATGATAGATAGATAGATAGATAGATAGATAGATAGATAGATAGATAGGCAGATAGATAGGCAGATAGATAGGCAGACTTATAGATAGAAAGATAGATACAACCTACTGAGTCCATTTGAAGATGATTTTGGACTTACCTCTTGGAATTAGAAAATCTATCAGAAGGATTTCCCTTTTGCTTTTCTACAAATTTATTATCTCTTTAAAATTCAAATTTGTTTAAAAAGCTTCAGAAGTCATCATTTTCTGTCTTTTGTGCAAACATTTATCTATATGATATGTTTAAAAATTATAATAATTCCTAATGTGTTCCAGTGTCTTTTCCTTCCATTTTATTTCCCCTCCCTTTGCTCTTTCTCTCTCTTCCCATTTTGCTAATGGTGATTGAAATGTATCCTAGGCAAGCACTGTACATTTGAGATCTACCATAATTTCTAAATTTTCTGTGTTATGTTGTCATAGCTAACCTAGTTCATTTGATAATTTGTTCTGCCATTCATGACTTGTTCAGTACTACATGATAAGTCTTCTGAGAACTAGAATTTTCTAAAGTAATTTGTATTGATATAGGAAAAATATTCTGAAATGCATCAATTCTTGGAACTGATTGAGATATCCTCTGTATCTTAGCAAAGTCACTGTTTTTTGTTTGTTTGTTTTGTTTTAATTTTTCTATTTTTTTCATTTTTTTAATTAAGAAATTTTCTATTCACTTTACATACCAACCACAGATCCCCCCTCTTCCCTCTTTCTACCCCCCAGCCTTCCCCCTCAATCCATCCCCAATCCCCACATTTTCCAAATCAAGGTCTCCCATGGGGAGTCAGTAGAGCCTGGCACACTCAGCTGAGGCAGGTCCAAGCTCCTCCCTGCTGCACCAAGGCTGAGCAAATAGTCACATCCTAGGCACTGGGCTCCAAAAAGCTTGCCCATGGTCCATGTACCAGGGACGGATCCCGATCCCCCTGCCTGGGCCCCCCCCCAAACTTTTCGAGCTAAACAACCATTTCCTGTAACCAGAGGGCTTAGTCTAGTCCTAGGGGGGCTCCATAGCTAGTAGTTCACAGTTCATGGGTTTCCACTAGTGTGGCTGGTCATCTCTGCACATCCTCCCATCATGATCTCTGTGTCCCCTGCCCACAGAATCCTTCCTCTCTCTCACTGGTTGGATTCAAAGTCACTGTTTTAAGATATCTACTTGATAACTGACTTCTTTACATTGTTAATTACAAACATATTATGATGGTGGGAAAGAATATTTTTCCTTTAGCAGATAATATAATACACCTATGATAATATAGCTATTTAGCTCAATGTGAATTAGTAAGGTCAGGAAAGAACTTCATTGTTTTCATTTGGGTCTTTTTGGTACTTTCAAAGTATAATTTTCTATTGTTTAATTATTTTAACATTCTTTGGGATTGAAGTGTTTTACCCAATTGCCTTTAATATAATTCCTGATAAATTCAAGCATTATATTAACAAAATATTGTTTGTGTTTGTGTGTTAATGCAGGGTTGTTTGCAGTTGAGGACAGGTGTCCACAGAGGCCATCAGGGATTCTGGAGGTAGACTTACAGGTGGGTGTGAGCGACCTAACAGGGATGCCAGAACTGAACATGGGTTCTCTAGAAGATCAGCACATGTTGGTAGTCACCAAGTTATCTCTCCTGTCCCCTAATTAATTTGTTCTTAATGTCTTCTAATTTTTGTATTTATAGTATAATTATGTAGTTTCATCATTCCCTTTACTTTTTATAAATAATCCTGTATATCTTTCCTTGCTTTCTTTTTAATCTATGGGCTTTTTTTCAATAGTTACTGTTAAATAGATATATGTACATAGATATATTTCAACATTCCTAAAACACAACCTTCTCAGTCTTTACAGTGTTACTTGCATGTGTGTTTTCAGGCCTGATAATTTGGTATTAGATACCCAATTGATATGCTCTTCCCTGAGAAAAATGATTTCTCCCACACTAAGTGTTCTTTAGGTACACGAAGTCCTTTTGGTGGGTTGATGCTTTCTGGGATTTGCTCCATCTGACCAGTAGAGCATGGTAACCCTAGCAGTACAGCAGTGCACTGCACACATACGTTGACAGTAATTAGACTTCAGACCCCTCCAACAAGATGGAGATTATGCCTGATACAGGAAAAATAGTCAACCACCCGGGTCTAGTGAAATCATCAACCATGGAAGAGAATCTACAAGCACCATTTTACTAAGCCAGCATAATTCTTAACTGCATTCCAAATATTTGTTTGTATACCCACAGAGAAGTGTAGTCCTTATCCCTCATCAGGGAAACTTCTCTTTTTAACACAAGGACATTATTACAGAAAAATACCACCAGGAGCCACATTCCAACTGATACATCTTTGAAATAACTCTTTCACCTAGGAAACATAGCAGAAGAGAAGAAATATTATTATAAGACTGTAAGGCATGAGGATCAGGAATTTACAGCTTGGGGAGTGGGGAAGAGAGGACAGCTTTGAAGTCATGTGACTTGTGGAGGGGTGAGGCCTCATAGAGAGTTGGACTGGGAAGGTAAGCTGTGCAGGAAAATTGCCTATGGACTAGGTTCCAGCAAGTTGATACCCAGGCTTGCTTTCTGCATGTTTTCCTTGAGCCCATAGAAATGCCTATGATAGTGGTAATGATCTTAGGAATACGGGATAGATGTGCTCCCTAACTCCTGCCCTGTATTAGAAAGTGTGGTGAGTAACCATTGCCAACTCAACTGGATTTAGACTCACCTATGAAACATACCTCTGATCATTGATACATGTGAGGGAATTTAAAGAGGTTGAACTGAGAAGGGAAAAGACACTCTGAATGTGGGTGGCATCATTTCATGGCCTGGGGTCCTGGACTGAATAAAAAAGAGAAATTGAGCTGAGTACTAGCGGACCCTTCTTCCTGCTTCCTGACTGTAGTTGATATATTGTGCACCCCAGTAAACTTTTCTGGGGGTCGAGAACAGAACAGTCACTATATATAGGTTAGGCAGTGGTAGTACATGCCTTTAATCCTAGCATTCCAGAGTCAGAGATCTGTCTGGATCTCTGTGAGTTCAAAGATACACTGGAAACAGCCAGGCATGGTGACAAACACCTTTAATTCCAGGAAGTGATGGCAGGAAGCAGGAAGGTATATAAGGTGTGAGAACCAAGTACTAGAGCCCTTTTTAAGCTTTTAGCTTTTAGCAGCAGTTCAGCTGAGATCCATTTGGATGAGGACTCACTCAGAGGCTTCCAGTTTGAGGAAACAAGATCAGCTGAGGAAATGGCGAGGTAAGGTTGTCTGTGGCTTGTTCTATTTTTCTGATCTTCCAGCATTCACCCGAATATCTGGCTCTGAGTTTGTTTTTTATTAATAAGATCTTTTAAGATGCATGCTACACAACTAATTGATTTTTGATTAGCTATTTGATTTTGCTTTTTCCATATTTATTTTGTTAGGTGTGCATTCTTTATTTCATTAGTTACATATTTTGCCATGTTTATTCTGTAGACTACAAATACTTAACACATTTTTGATTTTGTATCTCTGTTCAAATTAATTTCTTTCTTAAAGTATGCAATATTAAAGGCCTTACATATATTTTCCCCCTTTATTTTAGATTAATATATGAACTTCAAATTTACACATATTTTAATCCTCATAGGACATAGTGACCTTCTTATAAGGTGGCCTAGTGATGAACAGATGAACAGTCTGTTACTGAATTTGTTAATTGCTTATAGTTTCACATTTACTGTGATAGAATGTTTCCCAAGAGTATTGGTTTTGTTTTATGTTAGAGATTTTTCTTTAGTCTTTAAAAATGCAGTGTACCATTTTATGATATGTAAATGCTGTTGTTTTTCTATTTGTCTTTTTCCAAATGATTTTGTTAATCTTTCAAACAATTTTTATATTCCACACTGAGAGTCATCCTATCTCCTGGCTGTTTTGCTGTAATTTTACTAAAAAAGTCCTAGGGAATTCATTTTCTTATACTGTTTTGGATTCATTAAATTCCTTCATCTGTTTGGTTGCTATATTACAGACCATCTCAATGTTTTCTGCTTAAACTAATAACTATCTTATTAAGTTACCTGTCAATGGGTTGATTATAATGACCTGCAGATGTTTACACCAGTTGTAGCTAGGGCTTCTGATGTTAATTCACTTGGTGAGCAGGTAGGGAGTCTGTTCTTCTTAGAACATCCAACAGCTCATCCAGTCACATGCAAAAAGTTTACTGCACCTCTGTGAATTCATCATTTATTTATTTATTTATTTATCGCCTATGATTGCTTGTCTCCCAACACCTCTTTCCAGGTGAATATCAAGGACACTTTCTCTCACGGTCTCTTAGGACTTAGAAGAGCTCAAATTCTAGGTATGCCAGGACATTTTAGGATCAGTCTGATTGCTGTCACAATGTCCCTCTTGTCATATTTTCTTGTATAAAACATGGCACAGTGATAGTTCATGGTGAATGCAGGGGGGGTCTACACAGAAGATGAATAGAATGTCCATATTTGGAACTTGTTACTACAAAGTCTTTCTTCGTTTTCACTCTGTCATCATGTCCTTAAAGAGGGAATGTTCCCATTGCACACATTTACTCAAACCAGGTATTAGGATCTTTGTTAAATTTCTTGCATTATTTGTATAGTTACTTTGATTTTCTAACTATTCTTCAGTTTGGTTTTTATTTACTGATGTATTCCAGAACATTCATTGTAAGATGAATTGCTAAATGGTCTTATTAATAAAAAACCCAGAGCCAGATATTGGGGTGAAAAAAGAGAGATCAGAGGAATAGAACAAACCAAAGCCAACCTCACCTTATCAACTCCTCAGCCTCCAGAGAGAACTGCTTCCTGTATACTCATGCCTAATACCTTTCTGTGCCCTGCCATCTTACTTTCTCTACCCAGCTACATCACTTCCTCTTTCCATTCAGCTCTATCACTTCCTGTCTGTCTGTACAGACCTTCAGACCTCTATGGTTAACTAGTGCTGGGATTAAAGGTGTGTGCCACCACATCTGGCTCTCTTCCTGATGAATCTCTGTCTCCTAAAGGGTAGCATTGAAGGCCTGTGCTACCACTGCCTGACCTCTATGTTTAATACAGTGGCTGGCTCTTTCCTCTGATCCCCAGATAAGCTTTATTGGGGTGCACAAATAAAATATCACCACAATTCATCCTTTGTTGTTCCATCAGCTCTTTTATGCAACTATTTCTAGATTTTTTCCTATTTTTCTTTTAAATAGTTAAAATTTTAGGACCATATTATATACACTTCTGTCATTTCCTCTAGTTATATAGCATGTTAGTTGTAAATGTTTTAATGTCATGCTCTATCTTTATATCTTTAAATTCTGAAGGCATCATATGTTCTTCACTATCTCTGTAACATGAGACAGATGTGAGTCATTACAGCACTGCACACTTACTCTGATTCTTTGTTTTGAGGTGTCTTGTTCAGCCATTTTGCTTCCTCTACTCCTATGTTGCCTGCAGAAGAAAACAACCATATTCAACAACCATCACACCTCCATTTTCTCTTTCCAGTCCCAAAAGACCAATACAAGCTCTGCTAATTCTTTTTTTCCTAGAAGCAGTCCTCTTCTGGGGCATAACCTACATTCTCAGCCTCCTCCACAAGGCAGAGTCAGCAAGTCTCCTCAGGGAAAACACTTCTAGAATTGTCAGCTCTGTACTCAGAGGTTGTCTCTCTCTGGAGTTACTTGGGCCCTCATTATCCTTCTCTTGGTACTTCCCTGATGCTTCGGATTCACTTTTTATATTTTATCAAAATGTGCAAGTGGGTTCATGCAAAGGCAGGAATCTGCCCCCAATTAACTCTTCTTTACTCCAAGATTTAAGTGTTATATATTCATGACTATGTGCCTCTATGAGTTCTGTAATTACATCTGTACTTTAATACACTAATTACATTGAAGCAGATTTGATTTTTCCCTGTATATTATTAACTATATGTTTTTAGATTAGATAATTCCAGTGTTATTCATATTTAGGTTTTTCAATATAAAAATGAGTGAGAAGCTTTTCTCTTTAATATATATTTTTGGTTACCTTCAAAGCTTGCCAATATATGTAAGCTGACAAGACAAAATACTTAGGACATCAAAGTGGCAATAAATAAAAATGCCATCATGATGTTCATTAACTTAAATTATGTCCTCATCCAAAGTAAATACTTTGTACTTGTCAAAACATCCACAGCACCGCATTATGTACCAAGGATCAGCTTGGACTTACTTTGTATCTGAGATTGGACTCAAACAGAATCCTCTTACTGGAGCTTCCAGGATGAATGTATTGTAAGGCTGAGCTATTAGCCCATCTCTAACCCTTTATTTTCCTTTCTTTTAATATTTAATATCAAACCCAGGACATTGTGCAGGGTAAACATCTCTAGTCCTTAAAAACTTAACTATAACTTCCTGTAAGATGAGGAAGCATTTCTTCTCTAGATTCCACAGTAACTCTGTTAATGTTTGGTGTCTCTTTGCTGATTATTTCTATCTACATGACGGATTCAATACTCATGAGATATTTCATTTGATTTTATTCTATATATATATATGTATATATATAATTTTATAAGATATATAAGTGTAAACATCATATTATATTCATCTAAGTAAAATATTGATATATGTGACAAATTAAACTGTTTTCATGTAGAATATTCAGACATATATGTAAATATACAGTAATTGTCAAAACACATTTGTAAGACAAATAAAATTACAACATTAATACTGAAACTGAAAAATCTACATATATTTGCCTCTAACCCTTGAGAAGAGTTTGAAAACTGTTTTCAGTTGTTCAACTGCATTATTTCATTTGCATATAGAAAAAAATGGACAAAATAATCTTATTTTTTTGTTTTAATACTTGCATTTCCTAATATACTTCACTTTTTAAGGCAAGGTCAATTAATTCTACCTGGATGAAATAAAACAAGGATAAATTTTATGACTGATGGGAGACAGATTCCATTAGATATGTATGGGCACAGTTTTTAAGACTCATCTTTTTGAAACTTTATATTTATGAGTGTAATATTACAATCTACATAATGTGGTGTGGAAGAGCATGGTTTTCATCATAAATCCTTTAAATTCTGATTTAGATTTGATTATGGTGAGCTTTTATCTAGCTGTTTGTATCTGATCTTGTTTTGCATATTACTAGTAAGCTTACATTAGATACATATTTTATATAAGATAACATAGTTTTGGTGCTAAACATTACATAAAGAAAATGTCATTGCCTTTTTATCTTTATTTATTGGATAAATCTGCCTTGATTATTGTGGGAGCATTGCAGAATTATCAAATGTAGTTTACTCACCTGTTTCTAAATTCTGCTGAAAATTCTTCAAAGAAAATGTGACAGATGCACTTTAATGAAAGAACACAATAAAATAAAACAAAGGTTGCTCATGACATGCTTGACACCTGTAGTTTTCCAAGGAGAAAAAAAGTAGAAGATTTGTCCTTGAAAGATTGCATTTTAGCTCTTTATATTATAACTGTTTGCTCATGTTTAATGAGAATATGGCATATTTTCTAACAGGTTGGGGGAAGCAATAGCTTTAGACACTATCTTTGACACTCAGACTATAGAGAGAGTATGAATGACGATAAACCAAGGGCAGAGAGCATTTCCAATAGCCTATTATGCCTTATTTTGGGGTAGTCAACTGTTAGTGCGAAGAATAACTTCTAATTTTGAAATATCTAGCATAGGTCATAACTTAAAACGGTCTATTTTATGCTCTCAGAAGAATTTCAAATTTCAAATTACAAACTCACATTGTAACATGTTAGTCCAATCATAGACTTAGCAGAAAAGAAACTTAGGCCTGGGGATATGACATCTCACTGATGTACGAATCAAAAGCCTAGACTCACATCATAATCCCCTGTCTCACTGTGCCACTTACCTTCTGCTTCACCAAGTTTTGTACACATCTCTCTCCAAAGGAAGCCAACTGGAGAGTACATTTACGGTGATCTGCTCTTTTGTCTACACAGTGGTGTGCAGGACAACTTCTTACAACTAAAAAGCCATGTCTTCAAAGGTTATCTAATCAATATGGAATAACATTCTCAGTGGGATGTATGAAGACTTCCCTTCCACATTACAGCTGTGAATCTGTCACCCAGAGCAAATATGTAGCCTTGAAATCACTCTCTGCTTTCAGTGAATAAACTAGTCCCAAGAGGATCCCAGTTAAACTGAAGACAGCTCTCTAAAATTCTAGTGATTTATTACTTCTGAGTTTGAGTCCTTTCTTATGGATTACCATGGAAGTTCTTAAAGAAATATTAGATATAAAATATTTTACTGCTTCAAGGAAAAATATTTTCCTAAGAGAAAAAGAAATTGTCAGTATTCTTACATTTTTGTTTTTAGAAAATATGCTATAAAATATCATCTTAGAATTTAAAAATTAAATCATATGTTAAGTGAGGTATGATTAAAATTATGTATTATCATATTATTTGTATTATTTCAATCAATTAACATCTAAATCATTTAATTAGCAACCTCACTTTGACCAATAAATTGTAACTGTATAAATGATAATTGTATATACAGCATACTTCTGCATGTGGATATACAAATGTATACATATATGTATACACACATTACACACACACAAACACACACACACACACACACACACACATATATATATATATATATATATATATCATGGCCTTTTTTAGGGGGAGTGGAATTATAATGGCTACCTTGAAGAAAATATCAGTAATTAGGGTTGTGAGATGGCTTTGCGGATAAGGTCCTTACCATACAAGCCTTATACTTGAGTTAGATACCCAGGACCCAAATAAAGGTAGGACAGGTCCATGCTTTAAACTGCCTTCTGAGCCCTCATGTTCACTGCACCATGTACACATGCTTCTAACAATAACAAGTAAGCATCTAAAATATATGCACTTATTATTATTTATTCTTAGCTTTTGAAGGATTTAATACATATAATGTAACATGAAATAAAACCTCAGATTTAAATATGTGCTTTTTGTCACTCTTATCTAAGCATATGAGACAGTAAATAGATTATTTAGAGTTGTAAGACCTATAAAGCGTAGAAATAAAATGTTTACTTTTACTGTATTATAGACTTAATATACCTATTTGACATAAAAATTCCCTTACAATTTTAAATTTTCTTCAATCACTTGCTAATGAATGAAAATACACATAAAAGTCAATAGCAAAAAACTCGATTAATAAATAACCTAGAAAAAATAAGATACTATAAATAAACCATTATCATATGTTCCAAGGATAAAAAGAATAGTTTAATGTTTGTCTTCAATATTTCAAAAATATTTAATATTATTATAAATATTGGGTATTAAATTACTTTTCTCCTTAACATACACCAAACTTTTCAATATACATACAAGAAAACTTTCCACTTGGTTATTCACAGAGTTTTGTGTATACTGTTTTCCCTAGTCCTCTGTTTATAGCTGTGATAAACACGAGCCCCAAAAGCAACTTAATAAAGTTTCAGGTTTTTTTTCCTTTTTCATATTATAGCTTACAGTGCAGCATGAAGGAAGCCAAGGTAAAACTCAAATTAGGAACAGATTCAGATCCCATGAGGGCTTGCTTCCTGTGGCTTTCTCAGCCTACCTTCTTATATAACCTATGACTACCTGCCCAGGAATGGCACCATTCACAGTGGCCTGGGTCCCCCATCATCAATCATGAATCAGTAAAATGACAAAAAGACACACCACAGGCTGGCCTAATTGAAGAAATTCAATTCAGATTCCCTCTTATCAGGAAACTCTATTCGCGAGAAAACAAAACAAAACAAAAACACAAAAACCAACCAAACTAAGCAGCACACTAGTCAGTCTCACCACCAGCTCATAGGTACTTCATAAGAAAGATGAGTTCTTTGCTTCTGCTAGTCTCTTATGATCAATGAGACTGAAAATAAGGTTTTCAGTATGAAAATTCTTTACTCAGATGAATGTGTTTTACAGAAAAGATTTTCAAGGGAAGAGGAGTTCCTGACTCCGCTCACAAATACCATGTGATTACTGATGCACTAATCAGAGGTGGGTATATGAAAAGAGGACTTTACAAAGCACTGACTCATATAACTGCAGACAGCATAAAGCTCCCATAAGACTGATTAGTTTCACAAAACAAATTCATATCACTAACATCACAACCATATACCTTTATATGCAGTAAAACAACAGATATATGTCTTAATAAAATTAAGAGAGTCAATGACACAGGTATGGTGAATCATGGAACTCATAGATGAAGACATGGCTTCCATGCTACATGAAGATTTTTATGACACTTTACTGTGACTTGAAACAATCCTTCCTGAAAGGAGTGGTGAGGCCCCTGACACTTAGGAAATAACAAACTGCGAATATCTGTGAAAGCTAGAAAGCACATAAACTAAAGGGAGCCCTCCTATAGGTTTTAGATGCGGTAAATACTTGCCTGGGGAGGAGCCTCTGACCCTTCTGACTGCCTGGAAGAAACCACACAGCTGACTAGAAGATTCTCTGAATTACAGAGCTGACCACAAGTCCTACAGAGAACTCCATGGTTGCAACTTACAGGCTGGGTTGGGTTTTTCCATGAGGTATCTTCCTTTGAAATATTACTGCTACTTTAAGTAACCCTTTACTCATACTCCTATACACAAACTCAGTAAACTCATTGGTTTTCCAGTTTGGTTACTGAGTAGCTGCATGTGTGTATGTGTGTGTGCGTGTGTTTGTGTGTGTGTTTGTGTGTTTGTGTGTGTGTGCACACGCGCGCGCGTGCATGTGATGTGTTTTGTTTCCTCTAGAAAATTCTCACGCTTAACCAATGGCAGGTCACATAACATCTTTCTGAAGCAGGTAACATGTTCCATGAAACTACTAACCTATTATATTCCTTGAAAGACTGAAAGTTATATGCCAGAAAATCACCTAAAGTCACTCTAATGTCCAGACTAAAATCATAGAAATGTGTTGTCATAAATATTTAACTACAGCTTCTTTGCTATGCTGTGTGTGTACAAGGTAATATGCATGCTCATGTATATGTATGTATGTTGATTATATGGGGAATGTGTGTCTAGTACACATGCAGATATCCCTGTAATAAAATCCGATTGTGTAGTCACTGTCACATCTCCTGCAGTGACTTCATTATCCAAATTCTAACAAAAGTCTGACCATTTATTTAAAAATTCTCTAAGTTTGGGTAGTAGTATTCCTTTTAAAATGATCTTGAAACATGACTTGTAAAAGTTACTGATTATCTCTGTTTAAATATACTAATTCATGTTATTATCTGAAGTTATTAATTTACATAATTACATTTCAAAAAGAAATCCTTTATGAAAAATCCATAAAAATGTAGTATAATACTGTATATTTAAATACACATTGTTCTTCTCAAGGATGGCTCATTAACTCATAATTATTGTGTATAGTGAGATTACGTGTAGTAATTACCTTGCATTTACAAGTAACAATGGGCCAAAATGACAGCACTTAAAATTTTAACTCTTAATAAAATAAACTCTTCATATTTTATGACTTTCAATAACGTGGATATATGAAATTCAAATCAGGAATCAGGAAATGTTTGATACATTTTGAAAATGTTTCATCATGAAGAAAATATTATATTCTATAGTATTCTCTGGACAGACATGCTACCCCAATGTTTCTGTATCTAAACATCCTGAATGAAAACCAATTTGGCTGCAGAGTGCCTCTCACCTTTCATACTCTACCATTCTCCTGTTGGATTGATGTCTTACCTTGTTGAACTCTTGACTGCGTTGTTGTAATAGGCTGTTAACAGAGATAGCTGATGCAGTAAATGAGCTACTCTACTGCTGGTCAGTGTGGGTTAGAGGGCTGTAACAAAGCAAATCCAAGAGGAATTCTCAGAGAGTGAGAGAGCAGGAAATTTGCCACTCTAACATTAATTCCAAAAGGACAATGATCTTTACAATATCAGAGAGGCATTTCAGAATTAGCATTTTTTGACATAACATATATCAATGTAAGGTAGCATTAACCTTTGCTATTACACAGTTTACTGAAATATAAAACATCTCAAAGCCATGCTGATTAGAAGACAAATACCTTCTGTTTTCACAGATGCTAAGCACCTAGTGATTTAGTTTTACTTGCTAATGGTCATTAAGGACTAAAAAATTGTGACCACAACACCATAAATCATCCTCATGCTGAAACATTGATGAAGCACCTTTGTGTACAGGAAGGCATTTATTGCAAGCAGATGAAGTGAATCCTGTACAAACATGAACATGTGGCAGATGCGAAGACATCAGTTCTAATGAGATGCAGGCACAGATGAGAGCCCGCTCCAGTATCTACATCTCACCCTAATGTGCCTGGAAGAAGGTCTCAGCTGTTCTGTTCCTTTAAACGTTTTCTGTTCTTTGGGAGCATCAAGCACATATATAATTCACTGTAGTTGTTCCCATCCATTGCCCTCTTCTATCTCCCCAGCCACTGAAAACCTCCCTTCTTCCCCAAAATTTTCCATACCCCTTTCACACCCTTTCTAAAGAAAGTAATACCCCATTCTCCCAGCCATTATTAACTGCCAATAGGCCCTCAAAGATAGGAAGACCTCATGACCCCACTCCATCCACGGTGAACTGTTGAAAGCCCTGGTGCGTTGTAGTTCTTGTGTGGCCATAAAAAGTTTCCAAGTGTTTGTAAGTACACCAGTCAGCCATGTCATGTTCAGATGTCCTTTTGAAACAAAATCTCCATAATTTAGCTCTTCAATTCTTCCCACCCAATCCTTAATGTTGTTCTGTGGGACTGTGGTGGTATTGTGTTCCCCAAAATATTGTGCACGCTAATAAACTTATCTGGGGTCAGAGAACGGAACAGCCACAATATTAAACATAGAGGACAGGCAGTGGTAGCACACGCCTTTAATCCTAGCATTCCAGAGGCAGAAATCGGTCTGGATTTCTGTGTGTTCAAGGATACAGCCAAGCATGGTGACTCACGCCTTTAATCCCAGGGAGTGATGGCAGAAAGCAGAAAGGTATATAAGGTGTGAGGACCAGAAACTAGAAGCTTTTAGCTGGTTAAGTTTTTAGGCTTCTGAGCAACAGTTCTGCTGAGATTCATTCTGGATGAGGCCTGAGAGCCTTCCAGTCTGAGGAAACAGGATCAGCTGAGGAACTGGCGAGGTGAGGTAGCTGTGGCTTGTTCTGTCTCTCTGATCTTCCAGCGTTCACCCCAATATCTGGCTCTGGGTTTGTTTTTATTAATAAGACCTTCTAACAATTTGTGCTACAGGGACTTGGATCAGGTGATATAGACGGCACAGTTAGAACACAGCTCTTCACTTCCTTTTATTCCCACCACTTCAACCAGCAACGGCACTCTGAACCAGCTGTTGTCCACTGCAGTCAAAAGCTTCTCTGATGAAGGATGGTAATACTTCATGAACATTTAAAGGGCAGTTTGACTGTCTCTATGTTTAGCAGTCTTGCAGTAGCAGGCTCCTCCTATGGCCTATGAGCTTCTTAGCACCACAGAATGACCACATTTACAGTACCAGACATGAGTCCTCTCCTGCAAAATCTACCTCAAACCAATGGGAAAGTAATTAATTAATCCATAGCGTTCATATCATTATTGCCACAAATCTTGTCAGGTAAATCACTACTGTCGCTTACAGGTTTCTGATGTAACATTCCTCCACATAGAATTTACCCCAGTGTGCCTTCCATATGGTGCACATCATTCTTTAATGTGTCTTTATTTTGTCCATCTGAAGAGAACATTTTAGAAACACATTTAATTTATTTTGTCCCTTTTGATGATTTAGGGGAAAAAAAGCTTAATTCTGAAAGTGAAACACTATTTTTTATTTTAGTTTTGCTTTATTTATAATATTTAAAGAGACTTGAGTGTAGTGAAATTCTTAGTTTCCATGTAGTCACAGAGATAGATTGAATGATCTGCTAATATAGTAGGTGATCAGTTAGAATAAAATTATAATTACCTCTCAGTTTTTAAGGTGGTTGGCATAAAGTTTAAAACAATCAAAGAGTGCAAAATGTCTTCCCTGTCTTATCAGGTATATTTTCTCCTTTACTTGCACAATAAATGTCCATCATGCTGATAAATGATTAAAATAAAAACAAAACAAGCCAAGCCACCACCATCAACAAAACTGCGCCTCTCATGTGTTCTTTGAAGAGCACAGCGCGCCTTCCCACTCTGCTCCCTGGTGACCAGCTCCTCTCCACAGCGCACCTTCCACTCTG